>PVKC010003707.1:0-38017 GCA_004027635.1 Crocidura indochinensis
CATTGGATTAAGTATTTTCTGTCCCTCTTCCCTACAAGAATAAAAATGCCATGATAGCAACAACAGCTCCCCTCTAAATCTTGAGTTTGTATGTCCAGTAACTATGACTGAGCTGTTTGGGACATGCAAAATCTCGGTTTTCTGCTGGCACTATTGGTAAATCCAATAAGCAGTGTGGGGGGGGGGGAGGTATGAGGCCCACGGGAACATTGGAGATTCACACAGCACTGCTGGAATCACCAGTTTTTGGTGACTGGAAGAGCAGTGAGTAATAACTCCTCAAGGAAAGAGATTTGGAAAAGAAAGTCAAGGATGAGTCTCAGGGATCTTGTATATTTGGAGAAAAAAAGAAGAAAAAGAGTAGGGCAAGGAGAGACAGGAGTTGCCAATGCCCAGGGAATGCCATAGAAGAGTTTCTAGATTCTACTAATAAGGTCCAAAGGACAGGAGAGTCGAGAAAATAAGGACATCAATATGATTTTTATACATATATGAAACCATTTCCATTAGCTGCAATGATAAGGAAAACATGAGGACTGGAGGTATTTTTATTTTGATCTTTAAAATCTTTAATTCCACAGCACCAATAATTTCTTTAACTCAAAACATGTATTGCGGGACCAGAGTGATAGCACAGTGGATAGGGTGTCTGCCTTGCATGCAGCTGACTGGGGTCAATCCCTAGCATCCTATTTGGTCTCTCAAACTTGCCAGAAGTAACCCCAGAGTGCCATTGAATATGGACCAAAGTCAAAACAAAAACAAAACAAAAACACGTAATACTATCTTTCATTGAGGTTTCCAGCCAATGTATAGTTATTTTACAAATATATCCACATATACATAATAATACCAGGGTTTTATTAAATACATGCAATAGCATACATGGCAGATCCAATAGTAAAGGAACCCTAAAAAATAATGTTAATTTATTTTCAAATTCAAAGATTATTTTTAGGGCAAAGTATTATAAAGCTGGTAGCGTGCTTGCCTTGTACATGCTAAACCAGGTTCAGTCCTCAGCATTGCATATGGTCCCCAGAGACCCGTTCAGATGAGACATCTTAACTCAGAGCCAGGAATAAACCCTAAACACCCATGGGTGTGGTGAAGAAAATAAACAGAAAAAAATATGACCCCATAATAAAAGTTCTGAAGACCAAACCTGGACAATATTTCCTTTGCACAAGCATCATAAGGAATATGTTCAGACCGTTTGATTCATAGATCCCAAGAGAAAAACCCCGTCCAGACTCATAAAAATCTAAGCCCTTTGCACTCAAATGTCGCAGCCTCCTCTCATAACTTCAGCAGGCCAAGTGGGTGTGGCCTAAAAGCCGTAAAACAATATTCACCAGTCCTTAAGGATTTTAGACAGGAATGTGTTCGCCTAGTGTGAGAATTAGAGAGGAAATAAGGACCCAAGAGATGAATAAAATTTAGGGCAATTGTGTCCAACAAGGAGCTCCCCAAAACTTCTTTTCAGACTGAACTGGTGATAAGTGGGAGACTAATTAGTCTCCATATGATCTTAATATGTATCTTTGAGGGTTGAGGCGCAGTGTTCTGGACTTTGCAATAAGGAATAAAACCTAGCAGGATTCCTGGTCTATAGTGGGATGGCAGATCAAACCCAGATAGACTGCATGCAAGACAAGTCCCTTAGCTGCTGTTCCTCTGCCCTGCACACTTGTTTTGGGTCTTTAGGTTCAAGATCTTTCTGTTGCGTAGGATTATCTGGGGAGCATTTAAAGATAAAGTCTCCAGGTGTTGGATCCCAAACTGGAGTGTTGGTTGCTGGTTTGGTTTGATTTGGTTTTCAGCTTCACAGGCGAGTCCATTGCAATTCATTGACTTACCTAGGCTTAAACCCAAGAAGGTCTTGAGAAACTAGGACTCAGTGAAGCCAAGTGCATGGCCAAGTGCAATGCAACACTCTGGTTTTGTCTGCAAACTGCAAACAACAGCAGTTTAACAGGCTGCACAACTCCAGATCAACCTAGAAGCCATGGAGCCACTCAGAGCCTAGAAGCTGCTGAGGACAAGTGAGGCTACACAGAGATGTTCAATCACAGTAAGAGAATATGCAGACTCCTGGATTAATTTAAAAAAACTGTTAGATGCTGCTGCAAATGTAGCTATGTGCCTATAATGTCATCGTTGGAAGAGTTTTCTTTAGTAGAAATAGCAGCATTTAGGAGATGTTTCTCAGAAGTTCAGTTTCAGAACCCAAATAGCAGACTTTGTCAGACGATACAGAAAATATTAAAATAATCTACTCTTTTGAAACTGAAAAAACTGGAGAAATGGACAAATCATTGAGAAAGACATGGAGCGAAGGGGGGATACAAAACAAAAATGATCTGAAATTGGCTAGTTGAGTTTTTTCTTCTTTTATTATTATCATAAGGAAGTAGCTAAATTCAGAAAGAATACAAAACTTTAAAGAAGACAGGGAATTGAAGAACAATTGAATATAAAGAGCAAAATAAGAATTGCCACGAATTGGAAACATCGGGGGGTTAGCCCAATAATTGGTCTTATATGTATGAAGTACACGATTATCATATGGTTTTCCTACAGAAATATATTCTTATGTTCCGACTGATAATATCCTTCAGTTTTATTATTCTGCTATCATGCCCATTTGAACACCCGTGAAACCTATTCCAAACTTTCAAGTCTCACATGTTTAAGGATTGTTTGCCCACTAGATGGCAATGTTGGTCCAAAATGTTAGAAACCATTCAGTTTCTTCAAAGGTCAGCACATCTCCGTTCCTCCCAAAAAAAAAAAACTAAAACTAACATTAGCTGATGAACACCCAAAAATGAAAGAAAAAAAATGGGGACGTGTGGGGAGAAGGCGGATAAAAGGGAGGAGTGAATTTAGAAAATCATCAGTAAAGGGATCAAGAAAGGATAAATGAAACATCAGATCAGAGCCAAGAGTTCACCGGATGAACAGTCAGGGAAGAAATTCAGTTCATCTGTGCAGCCAAAGGACTCCTGACCCCACTGCTATCCCAGGGGACCCCACTGGCTCTTGTAATTCTTGGTTATAATATATCATCCCTGCAGGGACCTGGAGAGGGGAACACATGACATGAGCTCTAATTGCAGACCAGTGAATCTTTCATCAAAATTTTTCTGAGTTGCCCGAAGTTTGACTCCAAAGTTTGCTTTTAATATGGATTCCGGAGAACTTTGCTACCTCTGGACTTGAGATTGGGGTCTTCTCTAGAACATTAGGCATTTTTGCTACCACCCACACAACTTCGGCTTGAATCTGTGTTCTAAGTAATAGATGATCTTGGCTCTGTTAAGAGGATTCTTGGTTCCTGTTTCAGATCCAATTACTTAAAAAAATCTTCTTCCACCTTGGATTTTATTAGCCCTCCACATCTCCCACCACATATGGAGACTTTGGTCAAAGAAACATCCACTGTTTCATTTCAAGCTAGTATCGTTTCAAGGCCTAAGTATGCACAACACACACGCACACACACACATACACACGCACACACGCACACACATGCACACACACACACTTTTCTAGAAAGATATTAAGAGGAGAATATTTACAACTGATACTTAACATTTAATTAGGGGAAGAAGGGAAGTTACTGTTTCTTGTAATCTTCCAGCTCTGAAGCTGAGTAACAGCATTAATAGATGTCAAGTTCTTTCCTTTCTGCTGCCTCCTGTGTTAGTTAGGAAGTCTTTTTGGGGGCCAAAACAATGGCTTTCTTTCTAAGCATCTCATACACACCACCAAAGTCCAAATGTTTAGCCATTTTTCCTTTGTGCATCCCAATCAAACTGGAGAACTGTCAGAGTCCAGGCATGACATAGTATTCTGGATTCTGGAGTGGTCATACGTGAGACTTCTCTGGAAATTAAGGCTTGCCCAAGATAACTGAGCCCAGCACACGTTGCTCATATGGACCTGATCATTCTCAATACAATTGCTACAATTAGACTGAGCTACAGACAAATGCCCTTGGTTTCCTTATGCTTCCTTATCTGACTTCTGTCTCCTTGCAGCAGGCAAACAACCTTAGTTTTGTTCCCATTCTTTTAGTTTCATTTCCCCATCTTTTTAAACCCTCCTAATTAACTGCCTTCATTAATAGTTATGTGCACCTAGTTACAGAGAACAGAAATGCAGGATAGGAT
Organism: Crocidura indochinensis; assembly: GCA_004027635.1. Lineage (NCBI taxonomy): Eukaryota > Metazoa > Chordata > Mammalia > Eulipotyphla > Soricidae > Crocidura > Crocidura indochinensis. The sequence goes on from PVKC010003707.1 coordinate 4,179, forward strand.
ATAAAAAAGCAGAAGGAGCCCTAAGAAGCTGCTATTGGCCATCCATTAGTATTCAATCACATTTTTCCAGTTAAGTGTACCAAGTTCCCGGTATTTCTGAAGGATTCAGGCAACAACAAACCTGTCTTCCTAGCCTTTTTAGGTTTTTTTGTTTGTTTGTTTGGTTTGATTTGATTTGGTTTTTGTTTTTTGAGTCCTACCCAGCAGTGCTCAAACAATGCTCTTCCAGGCTCTGTCCTCAGGAATCACTCCTGGAACTGCACAGAAGTCGACAGGAAGCTGGGGGATGCATCCGGGTCTGCTCTGCTGTGTGTAAAGTAAGTGCCCTGCTTGCTGTACTAGCTCTTCAGCCCTGTCTTCATAACTTCTCCACCAGAAATGGTTCACCTTCCCAGTCCTTCATCAATCACTGTTGAGAGAATGGAAGCACGAAAATTGACAAATCAGAAACTGGTCCTGTAGAAGAATGGACACAGAGAGAGAACACTCAAGAACTGTCAAGAGCCCAGGAAAAGATGAGTCACTGGGCAAATCTAGTATATGCCATTGCACAAGGCAATGTAGAGTTACCTCAGGATATCAGAGTACTAGAGAAGCAAGAGCAATGTGGAAACAAAGACATAAGAACACCTCAGTTCAAGAAGAATCCTTTAACCTAAGTCATTATTGCCACCATGACCTTCACTAGTCAGCTGATAGGATGTGGGAGGTCTGACTACTTTTCAAATTGCTCAGAAAACCACACCTGACTCAGTTAAATAAATGCATCATTCTTCACTTGCTAAGCCACAAAAAATAATACATTTCCTCACTATGAGACAAATGATAGTCAAAGGTGAAAGATAGGCCTTTACCTTGACATGATTGATTTGTGCCATAAGGTTGAACATGCATTTCTTTTTCAATTTACTTATTTTCTTTCTTTTTTCTTGGAAGAGGAAAAGTGGAGTTGGGGCCATACTCTGTTGTGATCCAGGCTTCCTTTAGACTCTGCACTCATGGATTACTTCTGGATGAGTTCAAGAAACCATATGAAGTGGTGGGGATCAAATATAAGTACAGTACTATACTCCAGCCCCAAGCTTCTATTTCTATATGCTCCAAAATATACACAGAATCTTCTTGTAAATATTAAAGATCTACTGCCTTTGTTGTATGCATCTCTGCTTCTAAAACTTGCAAAGTCACAAAGGCTGTCCTAAATCCAAGTCATTCATGCAGGCTGATTTAATTCTAGTATTTCAAAATCACTGCATCTAAGTCTGGCAGTTCATAAATTTGGTGTGCCCTACTACATGCGAACATCCTAAACTAATTCAATAAGAAGTATTAACTTAATATTATCTATTACATATAATTAATATTCATGCAAGCCCTTCCCAAAAGGCCTAGTTGAAGTGAAGATTAAGACAGTTCACATATTGTTATATAGTATAATAACTAACATGCAAACATGTTAAAATTCATAAAGGAAATACAAGGAGATAAAACTTTGTGAGGCAGTATAATGCTATTATATTATTATAATGTAATCATAGTATATGTTATTATCATAGTATAAGGTATTATAATGTTATAAACACCAGGATGAGACATTTCAAAGAAAGATATAAGTTGAACCTTTGAAGAATACTGTATATATTCGAGTATAAACCAAGTTTTTCCTGCACAAAATTTGTGCCAAAAACCCCAAAATCGGCTTATACTCGAGTCATATAGGTTATTTACAATGCACTGAATCAACTGCATGTAGTCTCCAGTCATCTTCTGTCGTCTGCTGGAGGGTGCGGTGCTTCAGCTCAATCCACAAGTCACGGCTGAGTTGAAGACTTAGGCGGCTGAATTGAACTGAATGCCACTTAACTATTTAAGCCACAATATTCTGCACTTTGTATGAGACTGACAGCAGTGATGATAATATCTGCAAATGCAGTGATGATGACAATGTCTATGTTGATACCCTCATTCAGATACAGCTGAAGTTCTGTTTTGACATATAGATGAGGAGGAGGAGCAATCCAGTTTTGAAGGAATTTAACCTTTGTGATTTAGCTTGATTACCTGTTAAACTGTTTTCTGCATTTTATTTAAAGTTTTAAAGTTATTGTTGCTAGTTTACAGTTTTTCTTTAGCGATAAATATTGAAAAACATTTAAGCTACTGATTCCTCAATTATTGTAATTGGTTTGGGTATATATTTTTATTTTTGAGTGGATGCTGCATTTTCAATACCAGTTCATACTCGAGTCACTAAGTTTTCCAAGTTTTTAGGGTAAAATTCTGGGGTATCGGCTTATACTCAGATAGGCTTATATTTGAGTATATAGGTATGTAAAATTAGAACACAAGATGAGGCCAAACTCACCTCAAAATGTAATCAATCTGACTGAAAGAATATAAGGATAAGAATTGAGTATATATTGGTTCTTCAGACTTCAGGAGAGATAAAATCATGAAATTTTCCTATACATGGATGGACATGGAAACTTCTATGCTGAGTGAAATTAGTCAGAGGGAGATAGACACAGAATAGCCTCACCCATCTATGGATTTTAAGAAAAACAAAAGACATTATTGCAATAATGTCCAGAGACAATAGAGATGAGAGCTGGAAGGACCAGCCACGATATGACGCTCACCACAAAGAATAGTGACTGCAATTAGAGATATAACTACACTAACAACTATCATGACAATGTTAATGAGTGAAAAAGGTAGTAATGCCTGTCTTGAATACAAGCAGAGGTGGTAGTGGTGGAGGTAGATAGGAGGCTTTGGTGGTGGGAATGTTGCACTGATCAAAGAGGGGTGTTCTTTTTATGACTGAAACCCAAATACAAACATGTTTGTAATCATAGTGCTTAAATAAATATTATTATAAAAATGTAGAATTGAGTATATAAGGACAAGAACCAGCATGATATTACCAAGATGAGGATGCCTGTAGAGAAACAAGCATTTAAAAGGAATTTTGCTCTAAAGGCAAGATAATGACTATGCTATAGAGAAAATAGAATAGAACTGAGTATTATTAAGCAACAATAGTATGAAAAGGATCACTGTCTAAGGAAATAAAATGGAGCTACTGGGAGCTACTCTTAAGTTCTAATCAAAGTATAAAATCAAATTTTAGGGTTGGAGTGACAATACAGTAAGAAGGGCACTTGCATTGCATGAAGTAAACCTGAGTTCTATCCCTGGAACCTTCTTTGGTCCTTCAAGCACTGTCAGGAATAGTCCCTGTGCATGGAGTCAGAAGTAAACCTAATGTACAGCTAGGTGTAACTCCCAAATCAAGAATTAAATAGATAAAATATTAAAATCTTAGAATTACCTTGATAGAGAAAGCTGTTCAATGGTCCATATCAATTTTTACATTTAAAATTAACACAAAAAAGACCTAGACTTGATCTGCATAAATAAAACAATCAGAGCAACATTTTACTTCCCCCAAAAATGGCACTGAGTCAGGGCCAGTATAATATAAAAAGACAGCATATTGGTATGCTGAAATTTAGAGGAAATTGCATATTTAACTTGGATGGGTTTTTTTAAGCATAAAGTCAAATGAATTATTTGTAACTTTCTCATGGTAACATCATGATCAACCAGAAATGTCATTCTGGAAATAGCAGCTTTACACATATGGGGTTTCAACTAAAACTTCTCAAAGCTATTGCAGTATGTATCCAAGTATCTCTGGTAGAATATAAATTAAGCTTAGCTCACAATATTTTATTTTAATAAATATTAAAATGTAAGTAAATACATATATATAATTACTCCATACTTTTAAATACATATAATTCGAGCTAGAAAGATAGTACAGGAGGTAGGATACTTGCCTCACTTGCGGCCAATCCAGGTTCAATTCCTAACATTTTACAGAGTCCCCAAGTATCGCCAGGAGTGATTCCTAAGTGCAGAGACTGAAGAAAGCCCTGAGAATAACCAGTGTGATGACCAAACAAACAAAAATCCAAATATCATTTGTGTTGGTTTGGGATGTTCTTGGTTATATAGTCGGGAGTCACTCCTAGAAGTGTTTTGAGTCAACCCTCAGGTTTCAGCATACAAATCAGATATGTTGACCCTTTGAGTTATACTTTGGACGAAAAAATATTATAGTTTTAGAAGAAAAGCCAGTTTAAAGAAAATTTTAAGTACATCATAGTAGTATAGTTTGTATTAATTTTATATCTTGCCTAAGTCTATATCCCTATTTTATCAGATCTTTGACATTTCTTGAAACATTGATTTACCTTTAGACAAAATTGGGAGGTTGACATTGTTTACCATAACAATACACAGGCTTTGGACGTAGGATTTTCACTTAAGACCTGGATAATTTATTTTCCTTCAAGTTTTCTTGCTAATTTATTTTTAAGTCAGATTTGATAGAGAAATAATAGCTACAAGGATATCATATCTGGGTCTGGAACTTTAAAAGTTTGCTTTTTGTCTTGAAACTTTACTAAGTATCTCCATAGTCACAATTAGCATAAAACAAAATAATAAGTATCATTCTTTTAGTTTTCAAAAGCAAATCCTGCTTCATGACATCAATAATTCAGTGTTTCTCAAAATTAAAACCTCCCACTAGGCTTTATGAGAATGTCTTCTGTATTAGTCAGCTTGGACTGCTATAGTAAAATAAAATTGGCTGGTTTAAAACATGGAATCACATTTTCTCACTGTCCTTGAGGCTAAAAGTCATGGTCCCAGTTAGCTGAGCTTCAGTGATAGTGCTCCTTTACACAGCAATGGACCCACCTACTCACCATTCCTTCTGTTGCCTTTTCTTTAGTGTGTGAAAAGAGAGAGAGAAGGAGAGAAAACTACAATAATATTTTCTTTTGATCAAGTGAAGACTCTACTGAATTAAGATTCCACTATTGGGGCCCGGGAGATAGCATGGAGGTAAGGCGTTTGCCTTTCATGCAAAAGGTCATCAGTTCGAATCCCGGTGCCCCATATGGTCCCCTGCCTGCCAGGAGCAATTTCTGAGCATGGAGCCAGGAGTAACCCCTGAGCACTGCTGGGTGTGACCCCAAAAAAGAAAAAAAGATTCCACTATTATAGCCTAATTTAGCCTGAACGAACTCTGTAAAGAGCCTATCTCCAATGCAATCATGTGTCAGGTGGAGGGCTTCAGCATGTATATTCAATATGAAGAGACAAATTTCCATCCCTAGTACAATTAATATTGCTGTACTTTCTCAAGGAATCTACTTTCATCCAACGTGATGTGATTATTCATGGCCTATTCTCAATAAATGAAGTGTTTTCTCCTGCTTTGAAAAAGTGATTTCTGACAGAGGCAATTCCCATACTCAGAACTACAGGTCTTCCTTTGATTTCTCCCCCTACAAATTTAAATGGGCAATAATTCTTAGAGACTTCCTCTGGGGATTATTTTGCAAGTTACATCTTTTGCTCTATGCCATAGGCAACCATTCATGGAATACATGAAATTCTCCACATCTATCTTAGGTTCAACCTAAGAAAATAACCTTTTTTTTTTAAAAAAAAAAAAATATGCTCATCCCAGTCAATTCTGAGTTAATTATTCATTCTACTCTGCCTTCATAAATTCTCAAAAACTGAGGTCACTTTTTTGCTGAAGGAAAATACAACCACACCTTCTTCCAATACACTGTGTATCATCTCCAACTTCATAATTCCAATTCATTTTCAAACACAGATATTCTTTGTGCCCTTGCATATAGATCGGTACTAGTAGATGGGTTAGATATTTAATTTTGCTATTCATAAAATATTCTGGATTCAGAGTAAAAAATCATAACTTCCAGTAATTCTATGACTTTTTAAAGCCTATATTGATTTTAGCCCTGAGTCACACAATATCTGACAAACACTGGTTTAAGCAAAAGACTATCTCATATAATGCAAGTCTGGAGAGACAATGCCTAATACCCACTTAGCAGGCATCATTGTTTTAAGACCAGTGTCCAAGATCTTGCTTTTGACTCTCTTTTATTTAAAAAAATTTTGATTGAGTCTTAGACTATTTCAGGGACCTAACTCGGCCTTTGTGGAAGAAATGCACTTTTATGTTATGTCTTAACTATTATCTGACAGTAAAGAAAATAAATATTGGAGGCATTTAATTCAGTGAAAGCTACGATAGACATTAGGAGAAGAAAAATATAAATTGTGGAAATAGAGGAGATGAAATATCACTCTACCCCAGAACACCAGAAAAGCTCTCAAAAAAAGGGTGATATGTGCTGGAGCTACAAGTAAAGCTAGCTGGTAGGGTACTTGTCTTGGTCTTGCATTAGGTAGATCTGGGTTCAGTCCCTGACATCTCATTTGGTTCCCTGAGCCCTGCCAATCATAATCCCTGAGTTCAGAGTCCAGAGAAAGCCCTAAGTACCACCAGGTATGGCCCCCAAACCAAGATTTCTTTTAAATTTTATTTTAAAAAGAAAACGTACTTTTTAAGCTGTGTCCAGGTGTTTAGTTAAGATTGGGATAGACAGAATAAAGCAAAGGTCAGGGCAAAAAGAAAAAAGAACTAAAACCTAAAAACATCAAAACCAATCAACTTCACTAGAACAGTATCCCAAACTTTGGGAAACTGTAGAAACTGCTCTTCAGCACCACAAATGCGCAGTTGAGTGAAGACAAACAGGAATCCTCAAAACAAGAAAGAAAATATATGAGTAAACAAACATACAGTAAAATCTCTTCCAGTAGTTACTATCTTCCTCCTTCTCTCACTTGTGCCTTTGTCAAGAGTGAGACTGAGAAGTAAGTGGTTCTTGCTTTTTCAGTTTCTACAAAAGAAATAAAGATGAAAGACAAAAAGCATGTGAGTTAGTAGTCAATGATGTCTCTCACAGAAGCCACTTGAACAGCCTTTCTAGACAGTTTCCTTTTCTCAAAAAAGGAATACCTTTGTTTTCGAACCTACTATGATACTAAAATGAAACACAACATACTTGCATGTTTTAACCTTTGCATAGGCACTCAGTATGCTCCTCTTTCCTCCAAACTGATGTTATTCAGTTATGTTATTCAGTGTTTGCTCTCAGTGACATTTACAACAATAGCAGGTAACTGATAGGATGTCAGTATGACATGAACAATGATGAGGAACAACTGATCCAAAGCTTGGGAAGACTCCGTCTAAGAGCAGCCAAGAACTTGCTTTCCTTCCTTCAGAGACTTTATGCTATTTTACTCACCCAGAGAATTCTGACAAATGGCTTAAAAAAGCAGAAAAAAAAATACTTGAAGGTACTTGCATATCAAAAGATGGTATAATGGGGCCCGGGAGATAGCATGGAGGTAAGGCCTTTCATGCAAAAGGTCATCGGTTCGAATCCCGGCACCCCATATGGTCCCCCGTGCCTGCCAGGAGCAATTTCTGAGCATGGAGCCAGGAGTAACCACTGAGCACTGCTGGGTGTGACCCAAAAATCAAAAAAAAAAATGGTATAATGATTTCATCTCAAGTTTATTAACAAGAAAAAGCTCTCTCTCTCACTGGCTTCTAAAAGTCAAATTAGCAAGATTCCTAGTTTTGTGAAAGTCCCTGACCATGGCTTTCCATATATTTACCCTCAAAGAAATATATAAACAAAAATTAAGTGTTAGTAGTGAGATGAAAGATAAATACTCTAGGAAAATGAATGACCTTGGAATTTCCATGTAAGCCAGAGAACAGAAAAATAAAACTGCAACTGAGTTGTTGAAATACCCACCACCTCCCAGAAGGGGACACAGATTAAATTAAATTAATTTTAATTAAGCAAAAATGATATTTCTTCTGTCTTGTATCATAGGAGAACAGTACCATATTTCTAATGCCTGTGAGTACTCAATAAACACATAGCTGATTACTTATGATTATCAAATTCCAATATTATCATTAAAAGTAAAAACTGAGTCCACATAAAATATCTATACAAAGAATTTAAGTACACTAAAGCAAAAAGTCCTTGTGGGAAAAAATAGACCATCAGACAAATGAGATGTAAATATGATACGTGTGAAGACAGTAATTGGGTACTGTTCGATGGACCAATGTCCTCAGTACTTCAGTATTGCTGCCCAGAATACTCATTCATCTCACCCACTTCTGATCATCACAATTTGGGCTTAGTTATGTGAATATTTAGACACATGGAAATGAATAAAACTGATCTTACATGTATTGGACCATTTGATGGGTACCTACTCATGGCTGCTGAAGATGTTCTATCACCATAGTCCTTATATAATGAAAGCATACAGAGGAACAATGAAGATTAATGAAGTTGTTTATGCTCACCCCCTAGATACAAGAGGCCTGGATCTTCTCTCTCTGCTGTCTGAGATAGTCAGGTTAAGGCTGCTAAGGGTAAAGGTTCATTGCCATTTCATTCACCTAAAGATTACTAATCCCAGGGCTGGTAGAGATAAATAATTTAAGTACAATAACAACACATCCAGTCAGTTTGGGAAGTTTGTGTGTGTTTCACCTATGTAAGAGGATGTTTTACAATCAGTGTTTCTGCTTCCTAATCCCCTCTCTTTCCACTGCTCTTCTTGAAGCTGAATTTAAGGTTCTAGGATGAACCATAAACAGAAGAACTAGCAAGAGGAATAACAAACCACCTTAGCTCCCAGACTATCAGGCTCAAAAACAGCATGGCATTAATAGAGTTATTGTACAAGTGTCAACTGAACAAGAACATTTCTAAAGTTATTATTGGAATTCCCAGTATCATGCTAAAAATAATTTCAATATATGATTGACAAATAAAAGCATTAGTAAATAAACTAATAAGGAGTATACTTCAATAGCTAGCAGATTAGTCATTGGAAAAAATAAGAATTATTTAGATACTATTAATTTTAAAAATGCCAAGCACTGAGGATCCTTTTAAAAATACAGTGTTGTACTTTAGTACTTTTAAATATGAAAATAAATCTATTTCATGCTTTATTTCAATTTATTACATAACCTTTTACATATACGTATATAAAATATACATGCACACTTACATTAAATGAAATGCATTTATATTATATTACTTTATATTTAATTTTATAAAGACTACTGCCTTTAAAATACATTTTTATCTAGATTATTTTTAAAAGCACATGCTGTGGAAGCAGACTGGTGGGTAGGAGTCATATGGGGTAGCAATGATTGAGAAAATGGAAACGGGTGAATGTCTACACCATTGATAATAATTTCTATATCTACATTGAAGGGCCGATTTAGTAGGCCAGTCAGATGAATTTCCTAACATGGAAAATTGATAACCACATGGAATTCCATCAAAAGGCCCACTGTGAAATTTTCATCCCAGAGTGAAGAATTGAGGAAATTCCAAAGAGATATTTTTGAAATTCATGTCATGGTACTGACATTATGTTCCCTTCATATTATTCAGCTTAAAAATTATTTCTCCCTTGTATGTTTACAGGCAAAAATATGGCCTTAATCAAATTCTCTTGCCCAGAGAATTTTCAAGTATCAAACAAAACCAAGACAATTGTCTTCTGTCAGGCATATTTGCATCAAATAGCCTGGTCATTAATTTAGCTCTGAGTTATCAAAACTTCTTGCCAGGTGCAAAATTTACATTTTTGGCCTGGCTCTCTTTTACTCAAAAGCAACTTTCCCTGCTAAGTCTGGTAGAATCTGAAAGGTAAGTTTAGTTTCCAAAGATCAGTCAGGCAGTCTCCCCTTTTTAATATGCTACCTTTCTCCCTTCTAACTCAGAACTTCTATAATAGATCCTTTTCATTGAACTGCCTAGCCAGTTATTGTTATGTATATCTAACAGGCCTGCTGCTAATGTTTCTGTTTTTCTAAAACTTATGTCCTTTGTCGATGGAGAAATTATTTGCATACCTAAGACTGTCATTTTACCCCTTAAAAACTGCTAGTTTGGAGATTAAATTTGGAACACGTTTGTCAGAATATGTTTCCCCATACATTCATTGTGTGGTTTCATTTATTCATTATTTGCTGAATGCCTGTCTGTGCATTCCCACTCCCCCGAAGCAGATTCATAGAAATCCTCTAGCCCTGTCAGACAGAAGTAGTTGAAAGCAGGTGAAGGGATGGATGTTGATACATTGTATGCCTGAAACTCAACCAAAAATAACTGTCATTTCACAGTGACTCAATATTTTTTTTTTTTGGTTTTTGGGTCACACCCGGCAGCGCTCAGGGGTTACTCCTGGCTCCATGCTCAGAAATTGCTCCTGGCAGGCACGGGGGACCATATGGGGCACCGGGATTCGAACCGATGACCTTTTGCATGAAAAGCAAATGCCTTACCTCCATGCTATCTCCCGGGCCCCATCAATATTTTTTCATTCAATAAGATATTTTAGTTAACTTCCTATATGTAAAATATTTCATTTCGCCTAATAGCATTTAAAAATCAGCAACAAAATACTTTGCATTCTATTTTGCATACAAAGTCTTTGAAATCTATTATTTTATATGTACAGCAAATTTCAATTTGGATGCTAAATTTTCCTACAGATGCCAATAGACACATGAAAAATGATCATCATTACTTATCAATAGGGAAATCCAAATCAAGACAATAATGAGGTACCATCTTATACCAGTGAGGATGACACATATCAAAAATAATGGAAATAATCTCTGTTGGTGGGGTTGTGATGAGAATAAAACTCTCATGCTGGTGGGAATGCTGTCTGGTACAATCCCTATTAAAAAAAAAACAGTATGTAGGGTTCTCAGTAACCAAAAATTGAGCTGCTATACAACCCAGTGATCTCTTTTTGGGGTATCTATTCCAAGGAGAGAAAAGCAGTCATCTGAAATGATGTATGCACACCACTATTGCAGTACAATAGCTCAGACTTGTAATCAACCTAGATGTCCAACAACAAATGAGTGGATTATAAAGATGAGGTGCATATATACAATGACTCAATTTTTTAAATAAAAAGTAATAACTGTGCAGTTGTATATTTATATTTATATATATTATATATACATTTTCTTGTTTGTTAGAATAAAGGAATAACTATATAATAACTATATAAGTCTTTTAATACAAACTTTAGGTTCACCTCCTATAAAGGACCAACCGGCTTTTTTACAATTGTAGATTGTTATACTTGTCTAGCTCATTGGAATGGACTGAAAATCAATGAAACTTAACATAAAGATTAAAAAAACTAAAGAAAAAGATAATGAGGGAGAAGTAGTCTCCTAAATTTGATATTAGGAAACATTTATGTCTCACAGAAGCATTTGTCTGTCTATTCTATTCCTTCATTCACTTGTAAGTTATTGGGTGATGTTGGACTAATCACTTTGATTTCTATTGCCTCAGTTTCTCAACATATAAATTCTTGCTAACATCATTGCCTCTCAACAAGTTCAAATAGTGCTTGAGATAGAACATTAGAAAAGCTTAACTGGTGCCTGTAAAGTATATTTATAGATCCCTGGAGCAAGGCAGTTGGAGCTAAAAGTATCATTATTTTTGTAGTTAGAAAGTCAAAAATCCATCCTCCATCGTGTTTCAGCCTTTGAAAGAGTTCTTTGTTTTCCTACTTAAGTTTTGGCCCACGGGGAAAAATATTCTGTTTTTCAAAAGGTTTCTTTCATAAACAGGTCATTCTCTTTAAGTGGGTTTCACTGACTATGTTTATTAACATGTAGTAACACTTGAGGAAGGTTTCAGTTGATACTGGGAATAAAGCAATGTGGGCAGCCTGCCACACTTAGCCTGAAAAGAGATATTGTCTAGAACAATGCCTGAGGTATTCAGAGAGGCCAGTGCTGTTACAGGTTGCTTCTTGGGTCTTGCATCCCTCAAAACAAGTTGTACAAACAATGATGGGTGTTCTCTAGGGCCCTGCTCCAAGGCAGGGCTGGAGGATGTAGCAGTTCTTAGTCACTGAAATAATTTCACCAGAGAGACATCTTTGCCCATCAGATGATGGTATTCAAGTTGTTAAACAGCAGAAAATTTTATTTAACAATATATCTTTCTATGTTTTCTTTTTGTCTTGTGGTATTGAATTCTTACATTTAAACACCTTCATGTTTAAATTTATGTCACAAATGAGTCTGTTAACTATCACTGATTTTTAAGTCTGACCTCTTATCTCATTACTTTTCTTAATTTGTGCTTTGTTTCCTTTTACAAGAAACAGAAATACTTTCATGAAGACCTTAGACATTCCTAGACTTTAATGTCTTACCATAAAGTAACCCACTACATTCTTTACAGAGAGACTATCAGTTTAGAATCATCTAGGATGAGGAAAGAAAGCCTGGGAGAAGACAGGCTTGGAGGGGGGTAGAAAACTGTCCATTACTAGTGTCTACAGAGTGGGAAAGGAATGTGGAGGTACCCTGCAAGAGAGCCCTTTCCTTTTCTGACCATTGAAACCTTTTTTTTCCAGTGCCCATCATTTACCAGCAAGGCCTAGTGTTCAGAGCAACATCTCTGCCATAATATAAAGAGTTCTACCACCTAGACTCTCAGCTTTCTATTTCCTTAAATTCTATTCCAGAATCATGACTTATTTTTCTGATAAATTAGTTCAGAAATTGTTAGGACATTTACTTGAAGCTAGAAATTCAATTCTAACCACTATTTTATTCAACACTCCCACTAAGCTGTATGAAGAACTATTAAAAAGTCTTTATAAATAAATAAATGCTTTTTACTTTACCATCTGTAATATTATATGCCTTTTATAATATCTAAACTTAGAAGTAAAAAATTTTCAATAAATTTAAGGCTCTTTTCATAACAACACAATGTATTTTTATGAGTTTTCAAGCATCTCTAATTATCCTATGATTATATAATAAGATGCTCAATCTGTCTACTAAAGATTGTATGCCTCTCCGTCCTCTAAACATACTCACCAATTATTTTCCATTCACATGTTATGAATACATGGTACAGAAGTCCTATCCACCTTCTAACCCAACCACTCTAACCTGGTAGTCAAATTGTATAAGTTGCCAGTAACGTAAGCGGATGAATTCCTATGAAATCTCAGAGGTGATTTCTACACCTCAAGTCATACAATTCCAACTCACTGGCCAAATCAGTGGGGCTGTGATGTGCCATCAACTAAGGTGAACACTGCTGACTGACCACATAGTCCCTCTAAGCAGACTGATACTGTGAACAGGAGTATAGGAAAGCAATAACTTGAAGCCCACCACTAGCTCCCATGAAAGAAGATGGAGGGAGGAGGGGGAAGAAGAGGAAGATAAAGAGGGATGGAGGAGGAGGAGGAGGAGCAGAAAAGAAGAGAGGAGACGATGATGATGATGATGATGATGATGATGATGATGAGCATTACTCTGCTGCTCCAAATGTGAATTCTGAACTCCAAAGGCGTGACCCTGGAGATGCCCTGAATTTCTGAGGCCACATAGTACCACATCCCCAGGCCCAGGCACTGAAACAACAGCCCACACTGCTGGAATGAGACAGCTGTAAGATAAATCACAAACGTGAAAGACTCCTAGATTCATTTCCATTCCAGAGTTTTGTTTTCATCTTTTTTGTTGCTGCTTTTTTGGGGGGTGGGCACATCTCGTGGTGTTCAAGATTACTCCTGACTCTGCTCTGTTCTCTCCTGGTAGTGCTCGGGGAACCATAAGTAGTATGAGGTTTGAGCCCAAGTTGGCTGCATACAAGGCAAGTCACCTACCCACTATATCTATCTCTGAACCACACATCCCTTTTCTTGCTTTTCCTGACTTTTTTTTTACGTGAATAAGATACAAACCACTCTAGACTATTCTTCTCAGCAGTTTCTTACTTATTTCTTTCTAACTCTTATACCTTCCTTCACAGTCAAAATGCTTGAATAGAAGATAGTCCCAAGGAAATGAAAATAAAAGAATGCATTCAATCTAATGGACAGCAAAATCTCCAGATTCATGGTCCATGCAAATATGTCACGTAGACCAAAATATCACATAAGCAGCTACTGTCTTCGGGAAATTGAACCCTATAGAATCTTGTTTTAAAAAAAAAATGGTGATCAGGCTAAGACATACTAGACAAGGACTCCAAGAATATTTGAATATATTCCAGACTTCTCTGAATTTCTGCTTTCTCATCAACTCATAAGGACAGAATCTCCAAAAGAAAAAAAAAAAAGAAAATCACAGATTTGTTTTCCTACTCTCCTGCTCAATTTCTCTTACAAATCTCTTACTTCTGAGGAAAATTTCTATTTGATATTGCTTAATTACACTTGCTTGGTGAAACACACTAAGGTTCTTAGAATCTAAGACACTTTAATTACTTGGGCGGGACATTTTTCGTGAACACTGCAAAGGGTTCTGTTGTTTTTAAGAAAAAAATTAAATATTGAGTGTTCAGTAAGCATCTGGTAGATTGGTAATACGTGGCGGAAAAATATCAGTGATTCAAAAAAAAAAATTGAGCCTTCTTCAGGATCCAAAATAGGCTCTAGTTGTTATTTGAAATAAATGAGTTACCAGAGTGGACGTTCCCAAGCTGGTGTATTTCAACTTTCCTCACAAGAGGGCAGTGCTACTTAACAGTTGTGCCTTTAGGAAGTCCATTGATGGATGGTTTCTCCTATAGAGCCCTGAATAAACAAGGATTTTTATTTATTGTGGTGACCCTGTAAGAAAAAGTTGAGCAAAAGTTACCTTTTGTCTTCTCAGAAATGTAGTATTCTTTGTAAAATAGGTCCTTGCTTAAATCCTGGGCATGAGGGAATTTAAAGATTATTAATAAATTAGTAATAATGATGAGGCAACTCCCTTTTTTGTGATCTAAAGCATTGCATAGACACATTTAGAAGATGTAAAATATATACTTTATAATATATATTATAATATATATTATATATTTAGTATATTAAGGAGCTGTAGCAATATATATCCATATACAGATTATACAAATAGCCACTAAGTCCTGATTTCCTGAATCATGAAGATATCTTTAAGTTATGTAAGCTATAGCTTAGAGAAGCATATTATATAAAAGTAATTGAATTTTTTAACATCCTAATTTTGTATACAAAAGTAAAGTTAATAAACTTCAGAATTAACAATGACTAAAATATGAAAAATAAAATAATTTTCCATAATGCTCCTTTTGCTTTCATGTACCTTTACTAAACATATAATCAATAAATAGATAGATACATAGATATCACCATTAGTTTATAAAACATATACAATTATTAAATATATTTGTCTACCTTCTCTAGAGAAATCACACTCAAGTTTAGAACTTTGAGTTCAATTTTTCACAGGAAAAATAATTATCTATACAACATAGTCTTAATGTTCTCTGAATTTGTATGCCACAATTTATCTTTTATCTTAAAACATATTTAAAAGTGATTTTTGAGAATTATTGCAACCAAATTTCAAGCTAATCCTTGAGGGAACTGAATGTGCTTACTAGAAAGTAACTATCTAAAGTTTAAATTAAAAATAATTATTTACAATTTACAATTGTACCAAGAACAATAAAATACTTCAGAATACATTTAGCAAAGTGACTGCTAGATTTGAAAACTAAAAACTACAAAATAATGGCTGGATGTATAGCATAACAGCTAAGTCACTAACTTTGAACATTGCTGACCAGACATAAGTTCAATCCCCAGCATGCCACATGGTCTTTCGAATCCACCAAGAAGAATTCATAAAAAGAAAAAAAGAGAGAGAAGCAATTTGCCTGCCCTAGAAAGGCAGAAATAGGGGGTTGATGGGGTAAGGGAAACAGGAAACATTGAAGGGTTCACTGGTGAAAGATGCTCTACATTGTATGACTCAAACCCAACTGAATTTTGGCCTGGATATAAAGACAAATCAATGCCAAAATAACAATGTTATTAACAAATGTGATTGGCACAGCTTTATACACATCAAACAAAATCAATTTGGACCCATGTCCCTCTGTGTGCAAAAATTAACTAAAAAGAACACGTGGACTATCTATTGACCTCTGGTCAGTTGCAGCAACGCTCCAATCTACTTTGCTGACTGCCTAGACCACACAGACAATCTGGCGACCTCCACCCAGGTGCAGCAATGCCACTGCCCTTCTAATGATAGCCTGGACCATGAGACCTCCAATCAACTGCAGCAATGTCCCATCCCCTCCTAGGGCCTCCTAGACCTCGCACGATCTGACCTGGTATTTGATGCTCTCAACCCATCTTTCCAAGGATATAAAGATAGAAATTAGAGAACTCCAAACTAAAATAACTGATCTGAAATACTCAGTTGATGTAATGAGAAACTCTATGAAAAGCCTCTCAACAGAGTAACAGCAGCTGAGGATAGAATCAGAGAACCGGAAGATGAGATGCACAACAACTTCGTACAATAGAAGAGAATGGCAAAGAGCCTTAAAGCAAATGATCAGACAATGGAAAATATACTCAAAGAAAGTGAACATGTGAAAATAGAAATCTTCGATAAACTCAACAGAAACAACATAAGACTCATTAGAGTCCCAGAAACCCAGGAAGAAAATCCCTAGAAAGAGCATCATTGCAGAGTAACTTCCAGAGATAAGGACTGCATGCACCAAACCCTGCATGTCTGAAGAGTATAAGCTAGAAAAGACACTAAGAAAAGCACCCAAGACACATACTAGTCTCAATGACAAATCCCACATTTAGGTATAGAATACTGCAAGCAGCAAGATCAAAAAGGGAAAT
Source organism: Crocidura indochinensis (assembly GCA_004027635.1). NCBI lineage: Eukaryota > Metazoa > Chordata > Mammalia > Eulipotyphla > Soricidae > Crocidura > Crocidura indochinensis. The sequence continues at coordinate 20,886 of PVKC010003707.1, forward strand.
TACAATCAAAGGAGCATCCTTAAGATCTACAGTAGATCATCCCAAGTAACCCTCATGGCCAGAAGGCAGGGTGAAATATAGTGACAAAAATCAATGAAATGAATGTTTCCTATAGACTACTGCACCCAGCCAGGCTCACTTTCAGGTTTGAAGGGAGTATACATAGCTTCACAGATAAACAACAGTTCAGAAACTTTACAGATTTAAAACCAACCTTAAAAGAAAAACTGAAATTTCTCCTTTAAGACAAGATTGACAAACAGACACAGCAAACTTCTACACAAAGATGACACTAAATCCCATGATAATTATTTCTCTCCATGTCAATAGACTTAATGCACCTGTTAACAGACACAAAGTGGCTAAATGTATCAAAAAGCTGACTCTAACCTTCTGCTGCCTACAAGAAACATGTCTGAGTAGTCAGAACAAATAAAGAGTCAAAATCAAAGACTGGAGGAAAATCATCCAAGCAAACAGCTCCTTCAAAAAAGCTGGAGTGGCCATATTAATGTCAGATGACACAAATTTTAGACTCAGAAAAGTTTTAAGAGACAAAGATGAACATTTCATATTAATCAAGGGATATGTACTATAGGAAGATATCACACAAATAAAAATTTACATACTCAATGAGAGACCTGCAAAATATTTAATAAGTTGTTGATACATGTTGGTGAAGATGTAGAACAGAGTAATGGGAGCATTCAAACAGTCAGAAGTGTTAAATTTGCTTTACAACTTTTATAAAAGTTGAACTTGGTATTTCCACTGCTAAGTATGTATGCATGATAATTAGAAAAGCATGCCATAAGAATGCCTACAAAAATGCTTATAGCAGCATTACTTATAATATCCAAAGGTGATTCACAAACCAATGTCCACTGACTAATTAAGGGCCAAATAAAAAATAAATTTATTTAAAAAAACAGCCATGCAACAGAATAACATTCACAATAAGGAAGAAAGTTCTACTACATATTTGTTGTGGATAAAAATTAAATGAAAGAAAAAATTGGAGGTCACATATTATAATACATTTATATGTAATCTCCAGTGTCATCAAATCTATAGGAAAAGGAAGTAAATTTAGTAGTTTTCAAAGTGGATAGTAATGACTGTTAATGGGTATGGGGTATTATAGCAGTTCATACAGAGACTCTAACTACATTTAATAACATTGTATTCTTTAATATGGGAAGTAAGTATGTAAGTTCATATTCTTTGTTTTTTGTTAATACTTTGATCTTTCTGTAAAAGTACTAAACAGATTTTGCCACTCTGAAGAAGCAGGTGTTCCTTTTTGAAGATGTACTTCCTCTATTTCTAGTCCCTCACATATTTCTAAGTAAACTTCTTTCAATAAATAATTGTACAGTAATTGTTAGATAGTCTTGAGACTTTATGATTGTGGTTTTGAATAATAACAAAGCATTTTTAAGTATCCGGTACTATTTCCAAAAATGGAAGCAAGAAACTAAGAAGTGACCTTTGTAGTAATCTGTTTTCATCCCTCTCTGCGGAAACTTTGTCAGTGTTTGAAACAAATCAAGAGGTGGCAGCAATAAAACCTGGCCTGCCTGTGAAAGGATTCTCTGCAACCCTTCTCTGCTATCCTCTTTTCTTCTCTAGAACCCCACTCTACAGCCATCTGCAACATATTAAGGACTGAGTAAGAAAATGGCCAGACCTTTGATCAAGGATGAAAAGATCGTTGTTAGTATATATGTTTGCAAATCTTGGGGAAAATATATAAACTGACTCATGAAACCAGTTCACATAAATAAAAAGTTAAAAAAATTCCAGCACTCTATCACTGTAGCTTCTGTAATACTTTATGTATTGATTGATTTACTCCAAAATAACCAATTTTAATAGTATTTGGAGGCTTTCTGGAAGTGTTAATGCCTATGCATGTCCTCTGAATATGAATAGCCTTTTCTCTAACATGGGTTTTTATAGAATGTGGCGATTACTATGTCAGTAAAGGCAAGTGGCCATGACAAAGTTAAATAGAAAACACACCAGAAAAATATCAAATGTACATTTAATTATTGATGCCATCTCAGAGATATATTTTAATGATAAACTAATAAGCAGCTATGGCAAGAAAGGACTTTTGTGATCATTATTCCAGAAGTACTTTTGTTCTTTTCTTTCTTTTCTGGCTAAATCTAGAGGTATTTATCAAATTTTCACCTGCCCCTGGAGTTGTAACCAATTGTGCCTACATGTTTTGCTTGTGTGTATGGGCTCTGGGAAGGAACTTCTTTCGATTGTGTCCCTCTGCACAGACATGTGAAGCAACAAAGATCATCACAAACTGGCAGTACAGATGAAATCCAGCTGGCAGTATATCCTCATAATGAAAACCAAAAGTCTCCCTATATTTCAACATTTCTAGCCCTGCCAACAAAACCTCAAAGTCCTTCTGATTAAAGAGGTTGCCGACCTGGTTGAGACCGAATTACCAAAGCAAATGAAAATAACAAAGCATCAAGTAAGAAATTAGATGAAAGCAACATAGGATCCCTCTTTTTTTAGCCTCTAACTTAATTGAGTTTTTCACTTCTATTTTTTTTTCAATTCAAGTCTAGCATATATGTAGAAAAGCACATAAATTATAAGAGCACAGCCTGACAGACTTTTCAAAATCCTGCACGCCCAATGAACACATATTAATCTAGCACCTCAGAAGCTTCTTGCATGGTAAATTTCCTGCACGGTAAATTTAATCCTAGCACGACTGACCAATCACAATGCATAAATTTTGCTCATCTCAGAAGAAACCAAGGTAGTACAAATGTTCTTGATGTTCTATAACAACACAGTTTCTGAAGGACACAGCAACCCTGAATGGGCAGCCTTGGTCTCCAGGACCAGGGTCTTCAAGAACTATTTTCTTCTACTTTTCAGTTTCAAAAGATTTCAGACGCAGTGGATCAAGTTGCTTGATTCTCTCTTCAACAAGTTGACTCCAGCACTTAGCACTGGTGGGTCACACTTAAATGTGGCTTCTTTTACATAAATTGTAGCAGTCATCGATATATTATTGCTGACAAAAATCTATAATAAACTTTCTGAAGGAAGGAGGGTTGTGCATGGCTCTGGGAGAGCAAAGTTGCTTCTATGCTAATAAATCAGGGATCATCTGTGAGACACTGCAGCAGGTGAAGAACAGTTTGCAGGAGCTGGAAAGTCAGTGGGAGATTCTGCCTCCTATTATAAACAGTGGATCACTTAATCACCCTGAAAATGCTCCCTGATAACCAACCACCCTGGCTGATTTTTTTAGATGATTTTCTTAGCATAATTAATTTCCTCACCTGCTTTATTCAGACACGCAGAAGTGCTAAGAACAAACAGTTGTATGATCACTAAGTAGTAAGCTAGACACAGAAGGAACCACTTATACTAGCAGACCGGGGGGTAAGGGCAAGGGATGGAATGCAAACTGTAAAAGGGGGTAGAGGGAGGACAACTTTGGTGATGGGAATTCCCCTGATTCGATGTTAATATGTACCTAAAACATTATTGTAAAAGATATGTAATGCACTTTGGTCAAAATAAAAATTATTATAATTAAAAAAAAGATGCTTGCACTAAAGTTCAGTCTGTGTCCATAAGCAGGGATGAGAACCCTCAAAGAAGGTCAAGGGTTTTACTCAGGCCAATAGGAAACGGAGGGAATGTGGAGTCCTGGGTTCTGAACAAGGAGGGACCACATCTTGTAAGGAACACATATTATAAAGCACATGTTAGACTTCTCTTTGGTTCTCAGCAAGGAGGAATGCCATTTTGTAAAGTCCTCATGTTGAACTTTCAAGCCTGTTTCCATTAACTCTGCTCCAAGCTACTAGGCCATACCAAGTAGACTATCTAGAAAGGACAAGGGAGAGTAATAGGAAGGTCTCCTCAACAACAGTCAATTGTTGTAAGATTATCAGAAGCTAGAACGTCCCTATATCTCCTTTCAAAATAAACTGCTTTATGACCTTGGGTTGGGTGGGTGTCCTGCAAGAGACGACACTGACAGTTTATTTTGGAGCAATTGGTAAATGGATTAAAGTTTTGTCTAGCTTTAAAAAAATGTTATATTTTAAACTGTTCTTCCGGGGCCAGAGAGATAGGACAATGGTGTTTGCCTTGCAAGCAGCCGATCCAGGACCTAAGGTGGTGGGTTGCTCCTGGCAGGCACGGAGGACCATATGGGGCACCGGGATCTGAACCGATGACCTTTTGCATGAAAGGCAAACGCCTTACCTCCATGCTATCTCCTGGGCCCTCGGGAGCTATTTCTGAGCAGATAGCCAGGAGTAACCCCTGAGCATCGCCGGGTGTGGCCCCCCAAAACAAAACAAAAAAACAGCTGTTCTTCCACCAAGATGTGAATAATTTTTTCTGAGATTTCATTTTTATGAATGCTAGTCATACTAAGGGTTCATTGATTTATTTAGCTTTAAAAAACAGTTGTTGGCTTTGTTCTTTGATTTTTATAATCATGTATTTATTTTAACACTGTGATAACAAACAAGATTATAGTTTGGTTTCGGTCGTTCTTTCCATTTCTTTACTATATACTAACTTTTAATTTTATGAATTGCTCTATCCCAATTTTACATTCTTATCATTTTCTTAATTTATTATTTTTTCTGACTTTTTTAGGAGGGATATTAGAGTGAACACTAACAGTGCTCAGTATTTATTCTTAGCTAAGGAAATGCTTAGGAATCACTCCTGACAGTGCTTGGGGGAACACAATTGGTGCTGAATGGATCATGCAGGAGTTGGCTATGTGCAAGGTAAATGCATTATCAATCAGACCTTTTATAACTTTTATAATTGAAGTCATTATTTTTTATCTTTTCTTCTCATCTTATTTTTCAGCCTATGTATGGCATACTCATATGGCTCATTTGACTATAATTACCATTTCTAATATTTTTTCTAGGGGTCCATACTTGGCACTGTTCAGGTATTAAACAATGAATTTGCTCAGGGGATCATATGGTGCCAGGCATTGAGTTCAGTTCTCCAGCACAAGCAAAGTATACTCTGGCCTTTTGAGCTATCTCTCCAGTCCTGTCAATGCTAAATTTTCTGAGTTATTTCTTCCATCATCAAAATCATCCTTCTATATTCAGTTCTCTGTGTTGAAGGAATATTTAATGTACAAACAAGTTTTCTCTTCACCAGTGGAGTAGGCTCAGCAAATAAGTGTTGTATGGGGAGAAGACTGGAATATGTTTAACGTAATTGTTTTTTTTTTTGTTTTTTTTTTCGCTCCTACAAATTCTTTCAACACTCTACAGCATATGTCCAATTGCTTTTCTGACCTTGGACTTTTGTAGGTTCTAGTGTGCAGTGTTTTATTCAATCCTCAATCCAGCCTCACAATCACTCTTAGGATTCCATCCCCACTTTATAAACCACATCTTCTAAATGTTATGATCCATGAATTACAATGTCTTCCTTTTCTTCCCTGAGCCCTGAGCTGTAACTAACTCTGTGTTACCTGAACTGTTTCTTATCAGCAATTTTTGCTCAACTTATACCCGGTGTTAATTTATTTTTGGTAAAAGTATTGGTTATGCTTCCATTTTCAGATTTGACTTTGAATATGGTTGACTCCAAAGTATATTGAATGTGTTCAAAAGTGGACTTCACATCTCATTTCTCCCTCAAGTTGTTCTTTCTCCTCACCTTGTCATCTTTCTTTGCTAGCAGCAACCAAGCCAAGGATCTCAAAGTTCTTCCTAATGTTTTCTTTTTCCTTCAGGACTTAAGGCTAACAGATCAGCGACTTCCGTTTGTGTCTCATATATTCCTTGGACTTTTCCTCCTCTATTTTATTTCCATTGCTCACAATTCTATAAATCTTATGTCTAGTTAGTTATATGCTATTACTAACATACTAATTCCCAACTTAAGCTTCATTGTCACCAATCCCCATCTTCAACAAGCCTAAATAGTATCTCAGTGCAGCATCTAGATACTTGTATTTCTGGTCTATGGATTTCTTGGGAAGAAAAGCTATAATTTATTCATCAGTGCCAATCAAAGCATTCGGTTAACTTTCTAGAAATGGGGAGAGTGATACTTCCCATATTTGTAAGTAGCCCTCCTTTATGTGATTTTCAGGAAGTATGTGAGATTCAACATGTAGATTATTATGACTAGACAATTCGAGGATATTCTGTTGTCTCAATTGTGGAATGCTAAACAATAGTTATAGTAATGGTTACTTTTATGTATCAACTTATCCAGGACAGGGTTTTAGGATATAGGGCTAAATATTTTTCTGGATTTTTCTGTGAAGGTTATTTTTAGATGAAATAAAAATTTATATGAGTAGACTTTGGAGAAATGAAATCATTTTTATATGAATTTGTGCCTTATCAAGTCAGTGGAGGGCCTCGAGAACAACAAAATGTTGATATTATCAGGAAAAAAAGAGAAAATTCTTTTATAAATAGGTTTCTTTTCATTTTTTTGGCTTTTTGGGCCACACTCAGTGATGCTCAGGGGTTACTCCTGGCTTTGCACTCAGAAATCACTCCTGGCTTGGGGGACTATATGGGACACTGGGGGATCGAACCACGGGCCGTCCTAGGTTAGTGCATGCAAGGCAAATGCCCTACTGTTTGTGCCATTGCTCCAGCCCCAGAAGTTTTCCTTTTGGATTTAAATTGAACCTCTTTGCTAGTCTCTAATGAGCTGCCTTGCTAGGCAGATTTTGGATTTGTTTATACTCCACAATCATGTGAGCCAGTTTTTTAAATTTCCATTTTCTATCTTTTCCTTTCTCCCCAGCTCTATATAGCTATATAAAGTCTAATAAATTTAACAAACACACTGTAGGTTTTATTTCTTGAAAGAATCCTAAGACACAGTTGGTTTTTGTACCCTTATAACATGCACAAGAGAAAGTACACACATAATACATACAAGAGAAAATGCACATCTAATACATATAGGAACAAAAATCTTCTGTTTGTCTGATTTTTGTTGTTTTGAATACAGATTTTACCAATGATTTATCCTAACACCATTAGGAAGGCCTCCAAGAAATTATAGGAGAGAATATGAAAGGCATTTTTATTTCAGGAACCTTAGAGTAGACAAGAAAGCTATTTTTTGAGCAATCATAGTCTTCCTTTATGCCCTCAACATACTACACATCCTTTCTTTTAGTTTCCAATACTGTAGCACTCTGTTTCCCTTATTACTAAGAATACTAGTATATAGCCTAATCCAAAATCATGCTTAGTGTTTTCCCACTGATTAATTTGTGGATTATGTGATTTATTGTCAAAGGAAAAAAAAAGGATGAACATAACTCTCAATCTCCCTGTGCACTGCTGTTCATATAGCCTGGGAGAAAACAGTAGAAACTAAAACTTTTACTTACAACTATGAATTTCTCTTATGAAACAACCATTTTAACTTTACATGAGCATTTCTATTTTTTTTTACAATTTTTTTATTCTACAAATGTTTCTTTTTTTTTTTTTTTTTTTTTTTGGTTTTTGGGCCACACCCAGCAGTGCTCAGGGGTTACTCCTGACTGTCTGCTCAGAAATAGCTCCTTGCAGGCACGGGGTATCATATGGGACACCGGAATTCGGACCAACCATCTTTGGTCCTGGATCAGCTGCTTGCAAGGCAAACGCCCCTGTACTATCTCTCCGGGCCCCTCTACAAATGTTTCTTCTATGAACTTTATCATAATAAATGATGTTTTCAAATAATAATCATTTCATTTATATTTAAACAAGACTTTCATTTGACAGGTTGAGTAGGCAACTCAGAAAATTGTTTATATTATGACAATGAATATGATTCTGGAAGAATAACAAGACCTGACACGATGAGGCTAGATGATGGCTTGGTATGTAGTGCCCAATATAATTCACTTCAAATGGCAATACTCCCAATCATAGCCTAAGATGCCATATCTTTACAATAAGCAAAGAAAGGGACAAGAATATCAATAAAAGTCCAACATGAAAGAAAGTTTACAGTGGACCATGGACCACACTGCTGCTAACAGGAAGAAGCAGAACTAAAAACCCAAAGCTTATGTCTCTCCTACAGACATCCATCAAGGAATTATGAATGACTCTGATCAATAAATGAGAGGTTGTCATAAATCAAAGAAACAAAAATAGTTTTCATCCAGATGACTGAATACTCCTCAAACATCTGGCCTGGAAAACCTTCACTGGAGAGGCTGAAATTCAGATGGGCATTGAAAGGTGAGTTGAAGGATTGCAGCTGGCTCTGAGGCATGCATTCTTTCAAAGAGTAGGGACTCTGAGAGCAGAAAGGAGGGTTAACAAGTGAACCAGCTTGTATTCTTATTCAGCTTGGCTGGTCCAAAGTCCCTTTGAGGATATCTTTCCTCCCATATTGTTCTACTTATTAAGTTACTTCCTTTCATTCTTAAGGAAAGATTACCTTCCCTTCCCTAGTTGTTAAAATTTTAGTGAAATCCACATGCCATCAATTTTACTGTCTTAACTATTAAGAAGTATGAACTTTGGGAGCAGTAAGTGAAATTATAATGTGTCATATTCATACCTCTTATCTTTAAACTATGAAACTATTAAAAACACATTCAACTGATGTAGGACAAAATAGGTGATCTCAATAAGAATGAACTGTTGTCTTTGTGTTTTTCTCCATTTGCTATCTTAGGACTAATGGTTCCTTTAAATTTTCTCCTATCACATATCCTTCCTTGCTCCCCACTCCCTGCCAGGCACAACATCTGATTTTTTTCAGAACCAGAGAAGGTCACTTCTCTGATGTGACCACTTGTTTGATGTCTGTCCTTAGTAGCATTCTCAATTCTTCCACACAAAGCTGACCGATATCCTTCTTCTCATTACAGTTTCCCAAACATAACAGTTTCCAGTCCCTAATGTTTCAGTGTATCTGTGCAACCCTTTGTGTTTCATTTCCTTTGAAATATATTTCGTGGGCTGTGAAGGGGAAATCCTAAACAGTTGGTATATCCTTTATACTTGCATATTCCACACCAAAACCAGGACTGTTTTACACTCATCCACAAGTCTCATTGCTTAGAATTTCTCTTTACATTCTAGCTTCTGAAATCTGACAATATGATGTCATGCTTTCCTAGATATGTCCAAATATGGGCATACCCAGCCTAAGTTCAAACTTTTGTAACTACATTTTGTTGACCTGCTAAGGCTCATGGTTCTGATATAAAGATAGAGTTTTCTAATAATCTTTTTACCCAGAATTATAAGCAAATTGCCAATATGTCTTGATATTTACAATGGACCTTTTATTAGCCCTGTTGAAAATGAATCCTTAAGTACTTTCCTGGTTTTGAATTAATTACTCGAGTCACCATATTATGTTGTACTATTGTATATTGAAATTGTTGCATATTATTGTATACAATACAGTTGTATACAATACAATCTTACTGTATACAATACAATATATTGTATATTATTATTGTATATTGTAATACTGTCTATTGTATTAATTCCAAAACTAATACTTCCAAAACTCCCATCATCAAATCAGGAAAAATGATCAGGCAAAATACCATAAGATGGGCCCGGAGAGATAGCGCAGTGGTGTTTGCCTTGTAAGCAGCTGATCCAGGGCCAAAGGTGGTTGGTTCGAATCCGAGTGTCCCATATGGAACCCCGTGCCTGCCAGGAGCTATTTCTGAGCAGACAGCCAGGTGTATCCCCTGAGCACCGCTGGGTGTGGCCCCAAAACAAAACAAAACAAAAAAATACCATAAGACAACTAGATAGGAAGTGTACTACTAGAATTTTGACAATAATATCATATTATTTCATCATATAACAATAACAGAAGTACCTTTTATTTTTAATGTCTCTATGAGTATCTCCATTAATTGTCTTCAGATATGCATAATTAAATTTAGATATGCATAGTACCTATCTCTTGTTAAGAATGTTAATGCACATATCATTGTCTCCACTTTGAAACTAAAAATGTACTGCCCAAAAGAATCTGAGATAAAGGTATGGTAAGTGGCAGCCTTGGAGAATCGCAATATCTGGATGCCCATAAAGTATTATACTGCTTGCAGAGAAAGATGAGAGAAAAAAATAATCTCATATTTCTATCTTCTCACATCCCATTTTCTATCCAACCCTCAGTATCTCCTTTACAACATTTTTAATTTAGACAACTATTATTTATAAAAGAAAGTAAGAGTGGAGAACCCTGTATCTTTTAGACCAAGGAAATTCCCTTTCTAATGTTCCCAATATTTACTGTGCCTATGCAAATAAAAACAAAAGCAAACAAACAAAAAACCTTGCCACAGCAGTCCTCCTTCTTTTTTCCTTTTCTTTTTTTTTCTTTTGGTCTCCTGGTTATTGTTTGGTTGTTGTATTTGTTGCTGTGGTGCTTTTTTTGTAGTTGCCGGTTTTGATTTTTGTTTCTCTTTTTGTTTTGTTTATTTTTTGTTGTTGTTGGTTTTCGCTTTTTGTGTTTTGGGGTTTTTTGTTATGATTTTTTCTTTTTCTTTCCTTTCTTCTTTTTAAATTGATCTTTATAGCCTCTAGACGGACTCCTGGAGTTTTTTTTTTTCTGTTTTTTTATTTTTTCATTTTCTTCTTTTCTTTTTTTTCAAACATCTTCTTCTGCCTCATAAATTGAAGGGGGGAAATGGATGGTACCAGAATCAAATAGTTGTATGAACATTGAGGAGAAATAAAAAATGACCAAACCCAAAGTCAACGACAACAGAATCGATACTCAATCTTCAATGAGCTCCACACAGAGGTGACCAGTTATACTAGCAGTCCATGGGACAAAGGTTGGAGATGCTGGGAACAGCCTTGGAGGGAGGACAACACTGGTGGTAGGAATACCCCTGATTCAATGTCACTATGTACCTTAAATATCACTGTGAAAGACTTGCAATTCACTTTGGTCACAATAAAATTATTAAAAACAAAAAGAAAGTATTTTGAGATAAAGTTATGAATGTTACAGAGAAAGAATTTAATGAAAGGGAGAAATACAACAAAAGTTCAAATTTTCCTAAAGAAACCACTAGGATATCATCTATAAGTTCTCATTGCTCAAAGCAACGTTTTCTTCAGCTAAAAATCATCTGCAGTAGATAAAATGGGATATAAGAGTCACAAATACAAGCAAACAAGATAGCAATAAGAATTTGCATTTGAGTTATTTAGATATGAACAATTGAGCCATTAATTCAACAAATGCTTCTAATAGCATTATCTTTCCAATAATGTATTAGGAAACTACAGTTTGTGATCAAAAAAATTCAGTGGAGGTGGGTCACCTATGTTCCAGATCGGAGGAGATTATGGACAGTGAAGCAGTTCAAACTGCCTTAAAGATAAGAGAGATAAAGCAACTCTAGTATTTATAACATTGGCATATTTAAATCAGGTACTTTAACTAGTTTCAACCTTTTTTTTTTTGTGTGGTTTTTGGGTCACACCCGGCAGTGCTCAGGGGTTACTCCTGGCTTCATGCTCAGAAATTGCTCCTGGCAGGCATGGAGGACCATATGGGGCACCGGGATTCGAACTGATGAACTTTTGCATGAAAGGCAAACACCTTACCTCCATGATATCTCCCGGGCCCCAGTTTCAACCTTATATTTTATCTATTTCTTATCTTACCAGACAAGTAATTACTTATCATTAAAATGATATAAAGATGTGAAATTGATGGCACCTCCAGAGGATCACTCATGTAATCCTGAGGGATATAGTTTTTAAAATGTCTGAATCGCAGATTAATTTTGAATTCATAAATTGGAACTCTATCAAATAATAACATTATATCTTAAAATGTTAAACTAGTTCTTGCCATTAAAAATGTGAAAACTGGATTGGATGCTTAGCATATTTGCCCACTTACCTCCAACACCGGATGGTCTCATGGTTTAAAAGTGATTCCATAGCAATGTTCCCAGATCTCTGGGTGTGGCCTCCCAGAAAAGGAAAAACTGTTTTTATTTTATTTGGGGGCTGCACCAAGTAGTATAGTACAGTGCTCAAGACTAACTTCAGGTCCCATGCCCAGAGATCACTCGTGGAGGGGTCCAGGGAAACATATGGGGTGCTAAGGATAGAACCTGGGACAAACATGTGCAAAGACCATATACACTGTATTATCACTCTGGCCCTAAAGCAATTTAATAAAATGACAGCATTTTCTTAGTCACAATAAAGAAGATGTTCTTTAATAATAAGAGAAAAACATGTAGACATAATTTACATTGACTGCATATAGCAAATTTTTGTCTTAAAATTCATAGAAAATCTATTGAGGCCAGGAATATTCCCTGAACACAAAGCCAGGAGTAAGCCTTGAGCACAACTAGGAGTGGCCATGGAAACAAGCCACCCTAAACGGAGTCATCTAAAAAAAAGTTAAGAATAAAGCATCCATATGACTCAGCAATTCCCCTTCTTGGCATCTACCTCAAGAACATAAAAACATTAATTTGAAAGACATCTGCAGCCCTATCTTTATCCCAGCACCAGAAACCATAGCCAAGATCTGGAAACAACCAAGAGTAGATGAACAGATACGTAGATAAAGAAACTGTGACACATAGGCACAATTGACTATTGCTTAGCTATGAGAAAAGGTAAAATCTTGTCTTTTGCTACAACTTAGAACTAGCGAGTGACATTAAGTGAAATAAATCTGAGGATAGCTGCATTTATATGTGATTATAAAGAAACAGAGTAGGGGAATGGATAGTATCTATTGGAAACAGGTCATTTGGAATCTAGAGCAGAAGTGAAGTTACAAAACAGGAGTGGGAGAATAAACCTAGGAAAAGACTGTGGGAGAGTGGTGGAGAAAAGATCATATTCTGGTGGCAGCTGTGGTGTAGCAATCTTACATTAATAAAACATTCATATTCATAAAACATTCAGGTTCATACAATATTAATATTGGAAAATTATTAATAGCATGCCTCTTTAAAAAACTTAATTGACAAACATCAAATAACAATGTGTTCATTTAGGCACAAAGATGGGTGGATGGGGAAAAATAATATCAACTTTTATCAGGAATTATAAAGAGTTGTATAAAAACAAAAACAAAAAAATATTCTAGAGGAACTGGAATTGCTAGGTCTGGTGACCATAGTAAGGAATGATGCAATCATGCAATTTGCTGCAATGTGGAATGAACTGAAAGGAACTTTAAATAAAGCAAACCAGAAGAAGAAGGATAAATACAGAATGATATCACTTATATGTGGTATTTAGAATAACTACATGAAGAAATGCAGTAGTTTAAATGGGCGTTGTCTTGAACACCCTGGCCAGAGAGAATGAATAGCACGGAGAAAAATACACATTGAGTGAAGAAGAAAAACTAATATGAAAGGATGGCAGCCAGGGACCAAGCAGTCTCAGGTGCATTGGTGGAGGTTAAAAAAAAAGGACAGAACTAAATATTCAAGCTAAAAGCAACAACAATGGACTCAAGAGACCCAAACTCTAACCATCTAAATTTGAAATGGGCCTGTTATATTGGCAGGCTGTGGGTAAAAGGACATGGTATGATATATACTTAGGGAACATTGGTGGTAGGATTGTCCCTGATTGTATGTCTAAAACCCAAATATAAAGGACTTTTCAAATCACAATGGTTTCAGTAAAGTACAATTAAATTTTAAAATATAGACTAAAATAACCTGGGAGAAGGCAAAAGTAGGCCCAGTGTAAGGGGTTTATAAGAAGATCTTTGATAAAAGATCCAGTTAGGGATTTTCACCCAACACATCAGGAAGACGACATCAACTCCTTACATATACTTCATGATTTCTACATATGAATAGTGTTGTATTCTTCCTCCTTAGACACAATTCTCATTCAACCCTGTTGTGAAAGCAATCATTGCTCTCATTTTAAGTATGTGAAAAAAAATGAGGATTTGTAATCTATATAACCTGTACCATGGAATCAAAACAAAGTTGAATGCCATCCCTTTCTCAGAATGTGCTACAAAATTTTGGAGACCCCATTCTAGAAAGATAATCAGTATTATAAATTTTGTATTCTACCAGGACAATGATTAAATTAAGGAAATATTTTTTTAAAAAACTTAAATTGTGACTATATCTTCTAGTTGCCACTGAGATATGCAGTGGCATATGTGATGGAAATGCCAAGAATTTTATGTGTTTTGACGTGAAATAATGTCTAATTCACAACACCTGGATCATATAACTTATTATTGTTGATCATTGTTGAAAAATTTCATTCTTAGAAGAGTAGGATAGAGCGTTGGCTATTTGATCAGTGATTTTATAAGGATTATAGAAGCTTGACATTATGGGGAAAAATCCAGATTTATTTCACAAGTGTTCTTCTCATTCATAACATTTAGTATACAAAAATTATACCAAAAATTGGGGCCCAGATCATATTGAACTTTGAACTTATAAATTACCCTCTCGCCACCATCTACAACAATGGTCCAATTTAGCAATGACACTGAATAATTTGCTGCACCTTATCTTTCTTATTGGTCACAGCATCATGTAAAATCATGATATGCTTCCATATAAAGAGAGGACATCACAGTTTCAGCAGTTTGAAGCAGAAACCCAGTCCTGTGTGCTGTGTGTGTGCATGTGTTTGTGTTGAACGGGTGCATGTGTGTGTGTTGAACGGGAAGAAGAGTGAGGAATAAGGGCCTCATGGGAAATGAGTGTCACTTCAAAGGAGCAGCTGGCCAAGAGCAGGTGGGCAGCTCTCTGGGGAAGGTGTAGGGACAGTTGATGTTGCAGAAAGCACATGTAGCAGGGCAGCCAATGAGTGCAACTGAAAGATCAAAAGCAACCTGAAAATCACAGGTCTAACCCTTAATCTCTTCCTCTCAACTAGGATTACAGTGTCATGCACCTAATCTTTACAAGGTCAAGAGCCACAGACTTTGGCAAATCTGTAATGGATCTGAGTCCCCAACTTTCATTGCTGCCAAGTGCAGAAAATTCAGGTAGTTCCCAGATCCCTTTCAAGTTGATGGAGGAAATTTGCATTCCACAGGTTTCTTTGGGCCCCTTTGAAGTATTTTCAGGAGAAACAATTTTTCCAGAAGGACTCGTTGAGCAAGACTCGTAAAGAATGATGAATGGTCTGCCAACATCCATTTTATTCCTCTAATAGTGCCATACAGATAGAAAGACCAACACTTGCCATTAGGCCCTAGGAAAAGTTTATTGATTATACAATAGTGCCATTTATTAATAGTTCATTTGTAAATGACATGCAGTTCCAATGCAACACTTTAAATCCTAGTCTTTTTCCTGGGTTAGGGAGAATAAAACTATTTCTAGATTTATTTAGATTGTATTTCCTATAAGCAATTTTTACAGAATCAAGACAGTGAACGACCTCTTACAAAACTCTATGGTTATGACAGGGTCTACTGGGAATTGTATTCTAAGACATTATGAATGGCAACATAATCTAAATATTGATTCTAGTAATTAACTTTGAGACTATAAGCAATTCTTTATGACCTGTGTTCTGATTTCTTCCTTTGGAAATCCCCTAGCCCTGCCTCAGTTGAGGTTATAGTTGAGGCTGACTGGTTCAACGTTACATCTTAAACCAACTTAAGAATTCAAAAGTCAGTTAAATGTTTTGGTCATGGATGCATCAGTTATCATTTCTAAAATTAAGTATTTTTTATTGACTTCTACTGTTTTTCTTTAAATACAGAAAGATCAACTGCAAAACACAGGCCTAAATTTTCAGAATATTTGGAGGAAAGGCCCTCTAGGCTGGAAAGAATCTTATTTTTTTGAGCTGTAATTTTACTAGCTGGGTAATATAAGCCACTGTTACTTAGGTCTCTTTCTCCTGAGTTTGGTCTAAAAAATCTGGACAGTTCAGATAAAATTAGATTTTGCTCTGTGGATAATATGTAAGGTTATTACATTTCATATCTTGACTCTCATGGTTCAGTGTGTTCATCAACACAATTTCACAAAATAACAAATTCAGTTCAATAAGTGATTAAGGCATGTTCTCCCTGCTTGGAGACCTCAAAATGTTAACTTATTTGATTTAATTACAAAAGAGCAAATCAATAAGACACGATCACCAGAAAATTTCAAGCTATGCATGCTCGATAGATTTATTCCTTTAGCTGCCAGAAAACATGCCCAATTCCTCTGGCATAAAATTCAAATTACCTGATTATATTTGATTGAAACTGAAGTTAAACCAGTGGAGAGAAAAACAGCAAATATTTACAGTAAAGTTCCAACAGGGAAAATACTCACCTAATAGGTATAATTATGTTTGCTGTGGGATAATGTTTAAACCTCATCACGAAAAAGTCAGTCTTTTTCCAGCTTTACCATTCTGTCAAGCTCCATACACAAACCCTAGATCCAGGTACTATCTGTTAGTACTCATGTTTTCCCAGTTGTTTACATTCAAGGGTCATAAATGTACAAAATGTGACACAAGGAGAGGTTAGTAGCAAATAAAAGAACTTTAAATAGGCACTTGTCTTATGAGGGAAATAAAGGAAATAGATAAAGGAGAAGTCAACTAATTTTTCTAGAGAACATTCACAACTTTTCATCTGAAGTCATGAAACAGTTGACAAAACAGCTGGATTTTGTATCCTGGGTGCCACGCTTGCTGTATAAGAGAAAGTAAAGTAAGTTTTATTGTTGGAACATTTTACATATGACAATTCTCAGAAATGGGAAAAAAGAGGGGCCAGAGCAGTGGCACAAGCAGTATGGTGTTTGCCTTGCATGCGCTAACCTAGGATGGACCGTGGTTCAGTCACTCAACATCCCATGTGGTCCCGCAAGCCAGGAGCAATTTCTGAGTGCATAACCAGGAGTAACCCCTGAGTGTGACTGGATGTGGCCCCTAAAGAAAAAAAAAGGGGGTGAAGGATAGAAGAAAGGCAGTGTGAAGGAAGGAAGGGATGGAGGGAAGAAAAAAGGGAGAGAAGGGAGGGAGGAAGGAAAGACGGGAGGGAGAGAGGGAAGGAATGAAGGAAGGAAGGGAGGGAGTGGAGGGAGGGAGGGAAGGAAGGAAAGGAAGAAGGAAGGGATGGAAGGGAGGGAG
>PVKC010003708.1:0-32249 GCA_004027635.1 Crocidura indochinensis
ATTCCTCACTTAATGAACAAGTTCCATTTGGTCATTAAGAGAACTGGTTGTTAAGTGAGGAACTGCATGTACTGTATACAGTAATACAGCAATACAAAGTACTTGACAATACAGTATTCTGAATAAGTAAAATAACAAGAAAGATCAAACTGAAAACTTCCACTTGTCTTAATATGCATAGGTTGTGTATTTACACACAGTACTGCAATGTACTACAGAACATAAAGTTAGTAAAGTAGGTACATTAAAGCACCAAAAACCACAGTACTGTACTGTAGAGTGTACACGATGGAAAAAGGATATTTAAAATAAAATAAAATAACGGTGAAGAGATGGTCGTAAGTGGTGCGAGCGGTCGCTAAACAGATAGGTCGTTAAGCGAGGAGTATCTGTATTTCAGTCTTTGAAGATAGAACTTCCACAAAACAAATACAAATAAATAAAATGAGCCTATGGTGTCAAGAAAGAAATTGTTTCACAAGATATTTTTAGGGAGGTCTTGAAAAAAAATAATGGTTTAATTATTCAATCTGAATTTGTTCTTTAGTAAGTTTGAAGAAATTATAATTTCAAGATATAAACCTAAACAGAATTAATCTACAATCCTGACCTTAAGAAACATTTACTCATGGTAAAATTTCATAGGATCAAAGATGTTTAGATTCATTTAAAGGGTGAGCAACTGGTTAGATTAAAAAATAATAAAACTGTCCTCGCGGCTTCTGCTCTCGAAATCATGGTGAACATACCAAAAACCCACCGGACATTTTGTAAGAAATGTGGGAAGCATCAGCCCCACAAAGTCACACAGTACAAGAAAGGCAAGGATTCTCTGTATGCCCCGGGAAAGCGGCATTATGATCGGAAATAGAGTGGCTATGGAGGGCAGACTAAGCCAATTTTCCAAAAAAAGGCAAAAACTACAAAGATGATTGCGTTGAGCCCAACTGCAGATATAAGAGAATGCTGGCCATTAAGAGATGCAAGCATTTTGAACTGGAGGGGAGATAAAAAGAGAAAGGGACATGTGATCCAATTTTAAACATCTTTTATTATGAAGACAGATCAAGAGTTGATATTTGAGGAGGGAAATGAATAAAGTTCCCTTAGCGAAAAAATAATAATAAAACTAATTTTTTTTTCTTCCGTAATTCCCTAAAAGTTCTGTTCTTTTTCAATGAAAAAATGTGTGTCTGTTTTGGGTCACATTTAGTGACCTAGTGATCAGGGGCTATTTAATGTTTGAAGGTTGATAACAATAGGATTGGGGACTGGACTGTGCTGAGCTGGACAGCACCAGCAGGTGTCAAAGCTTCCCCCACCCTCAAAAAAAAAAAAAAAAAAAAGAAAAGAAAAGAAAAGAAAAAAGAAAAGAAAGACTAGCATGGTTCAGTGTAAACAAAAGATTGAAGCAGAAACAATGGTCTTGGATTAGGCAAATTATATTCCAATTTCTATTAAGTTTATTTGACAAGTAGTTGTATGTATGTCTTTGTAATCATACCAAGTATTCAAGAATCATTCCTGGTGAGCTCAGGGGATCATCCGGGATACTGAGATACTGAGGATAGAATCTGGGTTGACTGTATGCCCTAGCCACTATACTATCTCTCTGACTTCGATTTCTGCCTTTTATAACTAAGAGGTGCTTTAAAAGCTGCACTCAAGCACAAGTTCACTACATCAGAAATAAGTTTGGGTAAAAATTAAACCTGAGTTAAAAAAGATCATACATCTCAAATAGTCTTGAAGTTTTCAGGTCACCTGCAACATGCAACTAGAAGGGGCTGCCAGAGATTCTACAGCAAGTGGGGCACTTCCCTTTTATGCAGCTGGTTCAGAATTCAGGAGCCGATACTTGTGAGTGACACTTAGTAGTGTTTCCTAAACTCAGAGCCAGGAGTATAACCCCTGAACATCACTGGGTGTGGCTAATACATACCCTCTCCCGACAAAAAAAGCATAAGCCAGGAGGCTCCAGTACTGGAAATGCCATAGAAACTAGTAAGTGGTACAGCGGTTTTAGTGCCTACCCGGGAAGAAGAAGTATGGTGATTGAGTTCAAATCCCTACTGTTCCCTATATTGAGCATAATCCTCACATTATAAGCATAATGCGAGCTACTTTGACTAAATAAGATGTGCAGGTGCCATTCACAGTAAGGGTGAACCTTGCCAACATCCTGACCACAGCATGCGCACCTCAATTAAATATGTGACCCTCGGTAAGCAAGTGTGGGAGCACTCAAAAGGAGAGCACACCCTGAGGAGCGCTACAGCCAGGTGTGAGAGTAATCTCTGGCCACTGCAACAATAACAAAGAAGGGAAGTGGTAGAGTCACGAGGGAACAAATAATAATATTAACTTTTATTTTGGCCACATCCAGCAGTGCTTTGGTCTTACTCCTAGATCTGTGCTCAGGGGTCATTCCTGGTGTTGCTCAGGGAATCAGATGTGATGGTATGGCTCAAACCCAAGTGAGTTACATGTAGGACAAGTGTCCTATCTGCTGGATTATCTATCTGGCTCTAAAATAATTTTCTTTTAAGGCTAGTTAGAATCTATACATACAAATCCTGCATGTACCCATACCTACAGAAAACCAAGTGCTATGTTAGGGGAAGAGAAAACCTTAAAGAAGGGCTGATACCCCTTTTGGAAGGGAAAAGAACATTTACTGTATTTCTGTTGTAGTATTAAAAAATTCATGCTATTGTATCCTCTTAAAAAAAATCACCAAACAGGACCGGGGAGATAGCATTGAGGTAAGGCATTTGCCTTTCATGCAGAAGGTCATTGGCTCAAATCCTGGCATCCCATATGGTCCCCCGAGCCTGCCAGGAGTGATTTCTGAGCATGGAGCCAGGAGTAACGCCTGAGCACTGCCAGGTGTGACCCCCAAACAAAGCAAAGCAAAACAAAACAAAAAAATCACCAAGTAAATATTTTTTAGAAAATTAGTTCTGGAGGGGCCAGAGTGATAGCACAGTAGCAAGGCATTTACCTTACACACAGCTAACCCAGGACAGACCCAGTTCAATTCCCGGCATCCTATATAGTCCTCCTAGCCTGACAGGAGTGATTTCTGAGTGTAGAGTCAATAGTAACCCCTGAGCACCACCGGGTGTGGCCCAAAAAAACCAAAAGAAAGAAAAAAAAATTAGTTCTGGAAAAGAAGAAAAGAAGTGCCTCTCTGGGACACCAGAGTTTTGCTTATCTATGTTTGTAACAAACAACTGATATAATTGTTTTTACTGTTGTTTATTGAAGGTTATCCAAGGAAAACAGAACCCAAAACCTCCTTCCATAGTCTATTTCCCAAAATTACTCAACCGTCCAAAAATTAGGATTACCTTGCTTCTTTTCCATGATCACCGATAACCCTGTCATCACGCCCAAGATTTCTAGAAGAAATTCGACCAATTTCCATTTTGATTTCCTTGTTCAATGCTTCCAACCCACGTGTCTGAAAGCAGACACGATGGCGAGAATAGCCTGCCAGCTGCTCATCTGCACCAATCCCAGTAATAATCACCTAGAAAGAACCAAACAAAAAATGTTATGAGGCCATAATATGGGAAGCATCTAATTAAAATAATTATAATGAAATCACTAAACAAATGATTATACAGACTATGAATAATCTGCAAAATAACACATAAACATTATAATCCTGGGATAGGAGCTAGTATAGCTTAAGTATTAGCAATTGTCCAACATCAGATTCCTCAAATCTTGTGGGTGTATCCCCAGAGGCCCCCAAGCACTGCTGGGTTGTCCTGGGCATCTCTGGTATAGATGCCAAGACCAAGTGAGAGCAGCCCTGTCCCCTTGGACCCTGACATTGAACTGCTGGCCTGTTGCGCTGAGATTCACTGATGGGTTCCTAGACCTTCTGAGAAGTGCTTGGGGAAACTACAACTATAATGCCCCAGGGAACATTTTCAGAAAAAAAACTCAAATTATAAATAAATTCATAGAACAATAAAATACGATCATTTTTTTAAACCTGTGCTGTAAACCTATCCTAAGGCCTCACACATGCAAGGCAAGTGCTCTCTACCTAAGAGACAAGTATGTCCAGCTTCAAAAAAGTCCAGAGATAGTATAGCAGGTGAGGCTCTTGCCTTGCATGTGACTGACCCAAGTTTGATCCCCATATGGTCCTGCCACAAGAAACTCTTGAGTATAGAAACAGGAGTAAGGTCTAAGGATCACTGCTGTGGTCCCAAACCAAACAAATAAAAAGTGGCCTTCACTGTTTATAGGCTCTGAATGCAGCTAAAATACACTGTGTGTATTCTTGCCACCCAAATACAAAAGGCTATAACTGGGCTTTGGAAATTTCTGTTTGGACCTACTGTGCCATACCTTTGCGGTACTCTGATATGGTTGAGCTTCATCCTGGGTGACCAGCCAACCAGCACCTCTTGAAGCAAACCAGACTGCACAACCAATACTATCATCCAAAACTGTATCCAAAGGCTGGATCAAATGGCATATTCGAGAGCTTCTTAACTCTTGCAGCTCTTCCAGAGAAACATTAATTTCAATGAAATTCCAAATCCGAGAAGGACTAACAGTTTGCAGTTCCTTTAGTCCTGCTCTTCCTGTGATGCGATCTGGTACATTAAACTGTTTCTCAGGATTAGCAGCAGCAGCAGCATTTGCAGATTCTGAAAAGGTTTTGTTACAGTTTTTCTGTTTCTTCCCTCTTTGGTCACTGGCAGTCTCTCTCATCATGAAAGCCACATTAAGAAGATCAATGGGTTCCTCCAAAGGGATATGACGGTCTGCAAGGGCTGCGAGGACCATGGAATCAATGCCCCCAGAGAAAAGGATGGCCACGTTTGCTTTCTTGTCAGAGGCTTGGAAAACTTCACTAGGTGTCATATTTTTGTCCCTCGGTAAACACAAGACACGTTTCTTGACTGCGGTACTCAGGACTTCAATGAATTGCTGTACAGCTTGCTTTGTGTGTCCATCACAAAGAAAAGCCTGAAGAGTTTCTTTTGTAGGTGGTCCACTGGCAAGGCTACTGCCATCAACTGCAACTTCAGCTTGTGGTGACATCATATTTAAAGGGACAACAGGTTCTCTAAGATATAGGCTAGCTTCATTTGCTTCCACGGAGACCCAGGAAGGCAAGTCTGCTTTGAGATAAGCCAGGGTGCCACTGTGGTCTCTGACAGCATTTTCCCCAGAAACAGACCTCCAGGGACACAATCTTAAAACCGCATGTCCAGAAACAGAAGCAGACATGAGATCAATTCTGAAAATTCCAGATGCTGGAACTTCTTGCCATAGATGGGTCCCACCGGGTATTTGGCCACCAACAGAAGCAAGGCAGAAGCTCCCATGTAAATCACTAAAATGCCAAAGCAAGCTGCGACGACCAAAGAAATCCCTACCAAACCATAAACAGTGCCTAGAAGCCTGGTAGTATATGAAAGACCAAGGGCCTCGGACTTCCGAGAAGAGGGATGTGATATCAGAGTCACTCTTACATGCAGAAAGAAAATGAAACATTACTTGAGTATCATTCTCTTCCGCTTCCACCTGGACCCCACCGAAGACTTCCCCATTCCAAAGGAACATATCGCCTCTCTCATCTTCCACAGGCTGGGCAGTCACAGCACCTCTTAGGTGGAGGACATGGCCAGAAAAGAAACACTGGTAGTGTGTGCACAACCTTGACAACTGTTTACTACGATCGGGGCCTCTTCGTTTAAGATTCGACAGCAAACCTTCTTTCAAGTCCTGGCTGAGATGCTCAACAGAGAAGCTTACCAAGCAGCCAATGCCACACATCTTGAGCTGACACCTAATTGACTATTTTGGGATTTTGGTCTTCTCTAGGGTTTCTGCTTCTTGGTACTGTTTTCTCAGATTATCCAATACATCTATGAAGGTGGGAAAGAGAAGAAATAACATTCACATAAAATTAAATTAAAACTCTGACTTTGACCAAGGCTTAAAAACAGAGGCTATTCAGAACACGAAAATTATTTAAGCAAACATGCACTGTCTAATGTCAAAGTAATCACAACAGGTTTCTAATCAAGAACGGGACTTTTTAGAGGAATGTGACAGTAGTAGAACCACATGAGGGATGCCCTAGGGGCAGGGGGAATATTTGTCTTTTTTGGGGGGCGGAGGTTGAGACACACCTGGCAATGCTTGGTGCTTATTCCTGGTTTCGTGTTTAGGAATCACTCCTGGCAGGGCTCAAGGGATTATATGAGGTGCCAGGGATCGAATAGGAGTTGGCCACGTGTCAGATAAGAGACCCACCCATGGGATTATCTCTACAGCCCCGATTATTGATCTTTTAGAAAAAAAGTTTTATTTGTTAACAAAACTATTTAGATTGAGTCATGAGCTACACACCTTATATATAATTTAAGTCTCACAAGACCTTGTAAGGCCTAAAATAATTCACTACAAAAAATAATATAGGCAGAAAGCAGTAAAACAGTTATTTATACCTAAAAGCACACACTGTGAATTGCTACTTACTAGCACCTTTTAAGTATTAAAAATTGTTATTGCATTTTCATCTTTGGAAAGCGTATATGAAGTGAAACTACCATACTGTTTTATTAACAGGTATCTCAGTATGCAAAGTTTATCTATAAAAACATTCAGATACAGACAAAATGATTTTAAAATCCCTCACTCCCCCACCTTAGGAATGGATTCTATCTTAAAACTCAAACAAAATACACAAACAAATTTTATATTATAATGGGTCTATCCTTCCTTCCATCCCTTCCTGAGTTCTGGAAGCCCATCAGAGTCAGGGACTGAACCACGTTTCCAGCCTATGAGACAAGCCCTTAGCCCTTTCATCTATCTTCATTGCGTCATAGGATTATAATCTGGCTGCTGTAGACAAGTTTCTATTTTATTCATTATTTTTTCGTTTTCTTAAAGAACCATCTATCATGAATACACAGAAAGACTACAAAAACTATTATATTATATATTATATTATATATTATATTATATTATATTATATTATATTATATTATATTATATTATATTATATTATATTATATTATATTATATTATATTATATTATATTATATTATACAAACAACAACTTACTTTTGCTTTCAGAAAATATTTCTGCTCGGTCTCCAAGAAAGAATATATTGCTGTTTGGTTGCTGTCTATACACTTTCTGCAAAATACAATTTAGGTTCATATCATGCTTTGACCTAAAAATCAACATCTAAACCATTATCATATATCCTTGAATTTCATGGACATGTATAGAACAGAGAATAGCATTTAAGCAGAGCCACATAAACTAAACACACCCATTAGCTTCCCATCTAAAAACTGCAACCTTGAACACAAGTCAAATGACAGATATATCATACCATTTTCTTGAACAAAAGTCAGTTAATATATATAACTATAGATTGATAATATGGTGAAAAATATATTGAGAACTTGTTTTCTTACTAGGAAGTGTTCCTACCAGTACTGTAGGAGTTTATATAAGAGGGTGGGGGGAATGTGGGGAAACAGCACAAAAAACCAGCCTGAGAGCTCTGAATTGGCCCCCAGCATCCTGATTACCTGAGTACATTGGGGAGTGGTGCCTAAGTGTCACCAGTTTCCTAGGCACCATTGTGAGCCCCCTATCAAGAGTTTATTTCAAAAGTTCTCAAGCTGTAAACATTTGGTACCATTTATTTCAGTATAATCAACCAATTCTGAATACTCTTTTATTTTTTAGAAGAATGAACCTTTTTTTGCCAAATCTTTGCACATTCCCAAGATTTCTAATTCCTAAGTATTAATTTCTAAAATGCAATTGAATCAACATATTATACATATAGTTCCCAGGCACTACTAACATCCTGCCAATCTGTCCTCTAGAAAGTTTATAGTAATTTTAAATGTTCTAGGAGTGATGGTAAAAAATGTTGGTTTCCAATCTTAAAGAATAATCATTTATTCCTAAAGTTTGAAATGTATACCTGGATATTATAACCACATAAAGCAAAATGAATTTTCATCTATTAAAATATCAATGGATGTTAACATCAATCAGGTTAAATATTTAAAAGATCTGGTTAAAATTTGGGCGAAGAGATACAATTCAGTCATCACCACCCCAGCTATCCACATTCATTTGGAGTAGTTTCTGTATTTATAATTATTTCAAATACAAACACCAAATTAAAAATACCATTATTATAGCTCTGACATATCATAGTACAAGTAATTATTTTAAAGTAACATGAGTTGCAAAGTTTAGCACATTCTCCCCTTTTCAGGTTAACGAAAAAAAGGCTGAGATGCTGGCGAGATAGAATTGGGAATGTGGTGTCTCTTCTGCACTTCTGGGGGAGGTCCCCTGCCAAAATTTTTTTTTTTTTTTTGGTTTTTGGGCCACACCCGGCGACGCTCAGGGGTTACTCCTGGCCATTCGCTCAGAAGTCGCTCCTGGCAGGCACGGGGGACCATATGGGGAACCGGGGATCGAACCACGGTCCGACCTAGGTTAGCGCAGGCACCTTATCTCCAGCACCACCGCCTGGCTAAAAAAATTTTTTAACTTTTTTATTTAGAAAGCATGATTTAGTTACTCATAGCTGAGTTTCAAGCTTACAATGTTCCAATACAGGTTCTAATATTAGTATCAACGTCTCTCCACCAGCTTTCCTCAACCAATGTCCCCAGTTTCACTCCCATCCCTGAGCCTGCTTCCTTGACATATATATATAAAGTTTTGACTTTAGGCCACACTGGCTCATGGGTAACTCCTGGCTCTGTGTTCAGAAATTATTTCAGGCTCAAGGGACCATATAGGATGATGGAGATTGAACCAGGGTTCGTCCGGGTCGGCCACGTGCAAGGCAAATGCCCTACCACTGTGCTATCACTACAGTCCGACAGATATATTTTTAAGTTTGGTTGTTGCAATTTGGGTCTCATGCTTTCAGTGTAGCTACTCTTCGGTGATGGAGATATATAGATAATTAAGGCCCCTGCCCTGTCAGGTCTCATGGTCTAATAAAAAAATTCTGTAAGACTAAAATCTTGATATTCTAAGTACAAATATGATACATACTTTTAATGTGATTCTTAGAACTTTTTTTTTTTTTTTGGCTCAGGGGTTACTCCTAGCTCTACGCTCAGAAATCATTCCTGGCAGGCTTGGGGGACCATATGGGATGCCGGGATTTGAGATACCATCCTTCTGCATGCAAGGCAAACACCTTACCTACATGCTATCTCTCTGGTCCCTGATTCTTATAACATTAATACATAGTTAATAAATATGATCACATCTTGCACTAGTAATCGGAATTACTCAAATAACTCACCCGGTTCTTCTTCAGATTAGAAAGTTCTTCCACGACTACTTTTTGTTCTTTAATCTATTAAAATAAAGAGTAAGAGCTTAGAGGTTCTCTGTGGTGCAAAAGAAGAGCCTTTAACATAAGACACTGGGTAAGGGTCTGTCATAAACCACTGTCCAAATAGGCAATATATATATACGATTATACAATTTTCAAAAGCAGTCTGCTAGGGTACAGGGAAAGAGAGAGCTGGAGAAATGACTGGACTTGATACTGTTCAGCAATTCTTGGTAACAAACATTCTTGCAAAGGTCACAGCCACTAAACAAGGCTGATAAAGGTAAAAGATAAAAGCAAAATTTATAGCTTAAACAACTGCACTCCAACCAATACCAGCCTAAAAAAATAAAAAGCCAATGGTTGAATAAGGTCTGGACTACTTCAGTCCTACCTAAGACCAACAAGTTTTCAAATTTAATACACTAAATGGTGCAGCCAAGTAACTAGAGTGTGCCAAGGAACACCAGATGTCTTCCCTGGGGCAGTATGGCATGGAGGTCCCTTTTCACCTAGCATTTACACGTGTTGTATCTCAAAGACCAGACTGGTGTGCTTAGCACTGGGTAAACTGGCATTTTTTTCTTAGTAGCTGCAGTGGAAGGTACTTCTTTCTCTACTCCATAAATCCAGTTACTTTGTGTCAGACCGATGACACTAGGATGCCTCTAAAAGCAAGTTTGTTCATCTGTTCTATCAAAACAAAAGGTGCTGAAAAAGTGATCAATGTGGACCCTTCCAGGGGTCTCAAACTCGCGGCCCGCGAGTTGTTGCAGCCCTCCATACAACATTTTGTGGCCCGCGGCCGGCCTTCAAATATGCGATTTTTATTCGGTAAGCGAATAATCGCGAATACTGTGATATTTGAAGGCCGGCCGCGGGCCACAAAATGTTGTACGGAAGAACTGGCTGTGTTAATGCGCAGCAAGGGTGTGGACTTCAAGCCTCTCAAATTGAAGGAAAGCATTCCAGACCGAGTTGAATTTCAAGGCAGAAAATATATAGAACTACGTGCAGCTTAATATTTCAACACTGCCTTCCCATTTATTTTCCCGAATGGCAGGGAAACATTTCACTCTACTGGGCATAAGCGAAAAACAAAGTCTGGCTATTAACTATCCCCATCTCCGATGGTTGAAAAGGTCTGTCCCCAAGAGTTAAGATGTACCTAGCATTGCCTCTTCCAGAATGGGAGGCCAGATGCGCTGGGTTTTGTTTTTGGGCCACACCTGGTGGCACTCAGGGTTACTCCTGGCTCTATGCTCAGAAATCGCTCCTGGAAGGCTCAGGGAACCATATGGAATACCTGGGGTCGAAAGCAAGTCGGGCTCAAGCAAGGTAAAAGACCTACCGCTGTGCAATCAAGCTCCAGCCCCGCGTGTTCTGGGGTTAATTAAATACAGAGCATTAGTCTCTAGCTCTAAAGTGGAAAATGGGCTGGAAGAAGGCAATGGAGAATAAGGATGGGAAGAGAGAGCACGTCCTATCTGACAGTTCCCCAGGCCTGACCGGGCTTGATACCCAGCATCAGCCAACATGTAGCCTGCTCTCTTTTTCTCTCTCTCTCTCTCCCATTGCATGAAATACAGCAGACAGGCCTCGGAGCTGTTACAGGTCTCCTCCAGGATCTCTAGTCGGGGAGGCTCAGAAGGACAAGAGGGAGTTCTCAGAAGACGTCAGGGGTGCTTCCCACTTTCTGGGTGCACCACAGACAACGGACGCGTAAGATGCTGAATACTGGGGACGGAACTCAGGGACGCGTCATTTGTAAAACTTCACATGAGAGTTTTAGACATCCCAAGGAAACTCTTGGCTCACTGTCACCTAGATCTCATTTTGGAGAAAAAAATTCTACGGTCCCCCTTCAACCAAAGTCTTCTGATGCTACAAAATAAAAAAAATAAAAAGCCCAAATATCTTTTTAAATTTAATTTAATTTTTTATTATATTTTGCCAAGACAAGGCCCGTCCTCCTTGCTCGGGGGCATTCTCGGGAGTCTGCTATTTTCGCGCACTCACCTTGTTGCTAAGATCTTCCTTGTGCACGGGGGAGAGGCACGCGTTCACTTGGCCCAGGTTGATCTGCAGGCGAACTCCCCGGCCCGGCATGTTGACAGGCGCAGGAGGAGCAAGGATGAAATTAACAAGCAGAGGCCCCGTGGCTCCCTTTGGAGCCTCACCGCGCACGCGCCCCGGCAGCTTCAGTTCCGGGGTCTAAGGTTACTTCCTGTGTGTGATTCCACCAATAGTTCTCCCCAGGGCGCCTGCGTAGTCCGAGTTCTGCCCTGGCGGCACAATGGCTCTAGTGATGGTGGAAGAAGAGAGCCCTAACTGCGCCCCCTAGTGATACTAGGGTGGAAAGAAAGGGTCTTGTGTGTGCTTCTGTCGGGTCCGATCTAGGTTGAGAATTTTATGCTCTACCCAGTGATAAATATAAAGGAAAAAAAAATACCACTTTATGTTTATTATATAGCTAGACCAAGGCTTAAAGAATTGCATCGTTCTCACTGAAACTAGACACATTTGATAAGACCTTTAATTTATTATTTACGTTAACTGTTGCCCAGCCAATTGGAATGCTAGCAAGTGAAGATTTTCTTTTTTTTTACTTCACACTGCAAATTGAATTCTGAGTGCGGGGCATGCAATATTTGCAGTATCTCCTATGATAAAAGTATTAAAATATAGCAGTAGAAAAAAAGTGTATGTGTGTGTGCATTATAGCCTTATAATTTGATGGGGTTTATGTGGTGTGAGTTTTTCTGGTCTTTGTTTTCTATTGATCACTTTTACAGATCTGTTAAAGGCAGAGATTAACTTATTTAGCTCTGTCTTGTGGAAATGTAAATCATGTGGGTCTGGCAATTTATGCATGTTATGATTTCTTATTCTGGAAGACATCAGTTTTGTAGTTAATATATACTAACATTTCTTCATTAATATATTGACTAATCATAAACTGAATTGGTTTTGATATTCTACTGGTTTCCTGAACTGAATTTGAGTGAAACGTGGACATATTTTGATATATAAAAAAGACATGTTTTTTATTTTGAAAATTACACTTTGACTTTGAAAATATGTTTTCCATGGAGGTGCCCAAATGAAGCTATGCTCAAATGTGGAACCAATCTTAATGGTGAAAAGTGTTCCTCATGAGTTGTTTAAAGCCCACATAACTTTTATCTGTTCTTAGTGTAAATAAATATATAGTGGTTATAGAACTGTTATTTACTTTTTCTTTTCTTCCTATTACTATATTTAGCTTTTGTTTCTGCTTTGTGAATGGTTGATAATATCCAATGTTGGTAACAGTAATGATTGGAAATTTGATTTTATAATCTAACCATTTTGGGATACCTTTTAGATAATGAGGTCTCTACAAAAGATGACAGAGAATTCAATATTTTCTTTTTATTTAGTCATAGCTCAAAGTAAGAACGTTGTGCCTTAGGAAAAAAAGAGTAAAATGAATTAACTGAATTAGAAATGAAAAGGGGAAAGTTACTACAGATACTGAAACTTTGTGTCAGAGACAAGAGAATCTGGAAGAAATTGATAAATTCTTGGATTCCTATAACCTCCCAAAATTGAATCAAGATAATCTGGAATATCTGAACAGACCTATTGAGGAAATTAAAATGGTAATCAAAAAGCTTCTCCAAAAAGCCCAGACCCAGATAGATTCACTAGTGGATTCTTTCAAACCTTTCATTCTTTTCAAGCCATAACTGCCAATCCTTTTCAGGCTTTGTTAAATTTAAGATAGTGCTCTGCCTATCAGCAAGAGCAGGGGAGAGCCATTACTGAAGATAACAATTTCCAGGGTGTGAAGTCTTAGTTCCATCCTGACAACTTAACCACTTGAGCTGGCATGGTCACCCTATTCCTTCGGCAAGTTTGTATGACAGAATTCTCATATATAAATGCAATAACTTCCTTCTAATATTTGGTAAATTTCAGTAAATGTCAATAGACTGAACTATGAAAAGGCAGGGATGATGGAATAGATCATGATAAAAAAAAAGTCTTCTACTAGAAGAGACACACCTAAACTCGTAATAAACACAGGCTCTCAGTTAAAGACTGGAACACTAATAGCAACCAAGATTATTCAGTTTGTCATTTGATAATTAAGAAAACAAGGGCACACAGAAAATTTTCTTTTTATTTAGGACATGGAGTAGTTCTTCAGAAACCAGGGTAATGTTAAGCCCTTCAATCATTCCTATCTAGCATAATGCCTGGACCTAAGAGGCATTCTAATAATTGTCACATTTGAATGAAATGAGTTTTTCAGGCATAAAAAACATTTCACAATTTTGTTCATTGAACTGTTCTATGATAAAGGTCAATGAGCAATAGTCCTTGGTCTGATCATCTCTATGCTAAGAATCTTTCTGACCCTGGATAAGTCATTAAATTCTTTGTCCTCATTGATTTATGATTGGTCAATGTTTAGCATGAGCCATTTAAGATATCTCCCCAATTCATTATATATATGACGTATATATTTTCAGTGTGAATGAAATTCCTACTCAATCAGTAAAAAGATTTTAAAAATCTGTCAATGGATGAGTATAGGAACTTAAATGAAAAGGTTTTAAACATTAGCTAACCAACAGTTAACCCCAACAAACTAGGCAGTTATTTTGGAATAGTTGTTATGTCATATGTTTAATATCAAATTTTCTAGTAAACAATTATAAAAAGTAAACAAAAAGTAAAATTACCTTTAACAGTATAGTTTACTTTGACATATCTGAAAGATTATTATTTTACCATTAATCATATCAACATCAATATTTTACATTTTATGTTATTCTCTTTAAAATCAGTTGTATAGTTTATAGTAAATCTCAATAAGGCACATTTCATGGGCTCAGTCTTCAGATTCAGACCTCCTCACTTAATGGAGTGCTAATAATATAGGTGAACATGATGACCTATAGATGATGGCCTTAAGATGGTTGTCAAATACATAAAAGGAACAGAAGTTTCCTCCTCCTCTTCTTCCTGTTCTTCCTCTTCTTCCTCTCCTCTTCTTTCTCTTCCTTCTCCTCTTCATCCTCTTATTTCTCTTCCTTTTTTTTTTTTGGTTTTTGGGTCACACCCGGCAGTGCTCAGGGGTTACTCCTGGCTCCATGCTCAGAAATTGCTCCTGGCAGGCACGGGGGACCATATGGGACACCGGGATTCGAACCGATGACCTTTTGCATGAAAGGCAAACGCCTTACCTCCATGCTATCTCCCGGGCCCCTGAAAGTATAGTCTTCATTTCTCTTCCTTTTTATTGTTCCCCTCCTTGTCCTTATCTCCCTCTTTCTCCTCCTCCTCTTTATCTTATTCTCCCCCTTTCCCCCTTCTCCTTCTCCTCTTCCTCTTTCTCTGGGCCATATTTGGAGGTGCTCTGGAGATGATGTATCAGATCAAATCCAGGTCTCTAGCTTCCAGACATGTTTTTGTATATTTTTTGAAAAAATGATTGTATTTGTTTATACCTATTAATTTTATAACTTCAGAGTTGACCATTCCCACTCTTTGTTGCAGTGAGACCACACACTGTATTGTGTTCTAGTGATCTCAAACACCAGAAGTGGCAGGTTTGCACTCGGCCTGTGAAATTGCCTTAATTTGGCAAAGCAGAATGAGCTCTCTCAGGTCTTCCATTTCCCTTTTTTGATTTATGGACTGGCTGATTTAGACAACATACTGCAAGGTGTCTTCCATTTCTGATACTGATATTGTGATTCTGTTAAAGAGACTTGCCTAAAGAAGTCACTTAATTTTGTAGGTCTTGGTTATTTATATATACTTTGCCTTATTTCGCAATAGTTTCTAAAGCTATTAGTAAAAGGGAAAATAATTTACAAGAGAGAAAAGGAAAGGCAGGATAGTGGATGGAAGGAATGAATGTGAGGGAAGAGAAGAGATGGAGAAAAGGGGAAGATAATTGGAGAAGGGTCAAATCTCAGAAATGTCTTCTCCGCTATTTTGGTAATTATTTCTGGTATCAAGTTAACTTTCAAACAGAAGTCTTAGCTGTTGGTTACTATTGCTGTTGCTCTTTTAAGCTACAAAGTACATTTTAGAGTAGAGAATGTCCTGAGAACCTCTTAGACTGTGGACTTATTTACATGTGGAACAGGCTGACACAAGGGCTTGGTGACCAGAGCATTGTAAACTGTAAAGTTCACATCACACTGAGAATGACAAAGTACAAAATCTGCAGTTATATCTCTGACTTTTCATGATATTCAATAACACCTAGAAGAGGATGATATAGAAATGCATTTGAATTTGTACATTTTAGAGATTTAAGCAAAATCTTAAAAGGCTTGAGAAATACTTTACTGACAGCTAGTACAAAGCAGAGACACATAAGTAGACACTATATTACTTTTAGGTGAATTTCTAGATTGAGGTTATATTATGACACAAACCTGCACAGGAAAAATTAAAAGAGAGATAAACTTACTTTCATCAATAATAAGGATTTTTCAATATAGTTTCACAGCAGTTAACCTTTCTAATACCTGTTACTCTTTATTGGACTCTTAGTTCAATTTAGTGACTCTATTGCCCTAGACCTTTCCCTAGGCTCTAACACATAGTGGGTCATTTAAGACTCAGAGCACAATTCTCTATTCGTAACTTTAATCCAGTTTTCTCTTTTGAGTTTATTTTATTTATTTATTTATTTATTTTGCTTTTTGGATCACACTCGGTGACACTCAGGGGTTACTCCTGGTTATGCTCTCAGAAATTGCTTCTGGCTTGGGAGACCCGATGGGACATTGGGGGATCGAACCAAGGTCCTTCGTAGGTTAGCACGTGCAGGCAAATGCACCACCACTTGTGCCACCACTCCGGCCCCTTGAGTTGATTTTAATAAAGATCTTTGCTTAGCTGACTGACAAGTGTCTCATGTGTCCCGTTTGAACTTCTGGTGGCCAGCACAACTGTACCTTTTCCTGGATTTTGTATCTTCAAAAAATGGCCCAGTTATCCACCCAGTCATTCAAGTCCGAAACCCTCACTCATTTAGTACCTCTACCCCCACAGTTCATAAATTACCAACTCCTTTTGTGTCTCCTTATTTATTAATCTAATACAATGTGTATTAAATATATTCCCCTTTATCCATCTTAGCTCATACCATGTTAGTTCATCTTATTTCCCTTAATTACTGCAATAACCTTGCATTTTATATATCTGATGACACTTGATTTCAAGCATTGTGGGGACTTCAAAAAATATGCTGTGCCCTTTGCCTGGGACAGTCTCTTTTAACTACTTAACCTACTGGAATTTGCATCCTACTGTATATATGTATGTATGTATATATATTATATATCTAGAGTTGTCTTTTAGCTATTCTGTCACATTGTGAATATATTGTTTATTTTTGTTTATTAATAGCATTTGTAAATTAATATACAAGTTCAGTATATTTATTCTATCCTAAAATATTACTATCACAAGGAAGTGATTAAAATTTCCCTATTCTATAACTAGCATTTTGCAAATAAGTGGATCAAACACTCCTGAAATTTATATGAAACAATAAATAAATTCGTAAGCAATCCTTAGGAAAAAAATGGTAAGAAAAATTACTTTCCCCAACTTTAAATTGAACTATAAAGAAGTAGTCATTAAAATAGCATGATACTGGAATAAATACCAACCCTCAGATTAGTGGAACAAACTTGAATGTTCTAAGATTGACCTGCAAGTATATGATAAATTAATATTTGATAAAGGGCAAAAATACAAAGTGGAGCCAACAAAGCCTCTCAACAGTGGTGCTGGGAAAACTGATCAGCTACAAAGAATATCTACGGATTGGGAGAAACTATCCACCCAATACACATTAGATAAGGGGTTAATATCTAAGATATACAAGACTCTAGTAGATAACTCAGTAAGAATAAAAAGCATCTAACACCATCCGAAAATGGGCAGAAGAAATGAACAGACATTTCTTCAAAGAAGGACTACAGATGGCCAAATGACTCAAGATTTTTTTAATCTGTAGAAACAAGATTACTTGTTTTAATTTTAGTTACAATATATTCATATTAATAAGATTGTCTTTGAGGGAAAGAGCTCGATCTCCATGAATCCATTTGCCATTTTTGTTATTGTATCTGTGCTCAAGGGAACTGTTTCTCACAGTACTTGGAAGACCATATATTATATAGTACTTGCGACTGAACCCTGATTAATCATATGTAAGGCAAGTACCCTACCTGCTTTACTATTTTCCAGCCTGTTACCTTTTCATTTATATTTACATAGTGATTCCAAATCTTTATGTAAGTTCTTTAATTTGGGATTCTACTGTAGATTTGTCATAGAAATTCATATGTAGAGTTGAGAATAATGTATACCTTATAGGAATAAGAAACAGCTATAGTGCTTTTTATTATTCAAAATGTCTAAAAATTTGAAATATGATGCACAAACTCGATCATGCCCTGATATGATACAAAAAATCCACTTAGGTATAAGAGAGCTAGTACAGCAAGTAAGGATGTTGCATTGCTCATGTCTACCAATATTCGATTACCGTCATCCCATATGGTCCCTTGAACCACCAGGCGTGATCTTTGAATGAAGAGTAAGCCCTGGGGCCCGGGAGATAGCATGGAGGTAAGGCGTTTGCCTTTCATGCAAAAGGTCATCGGTTCGAATCCCGGTGCCCCATATGGTCCCTCGTACCTGCCAGGAGCAATTTCTGAGCATGGAGCCAGGAGTAACCCCTGAGCACTGCCGGGTGTGACCCAAAAACAAAAACAAAACAAAACAAAACAAACAAAAAAAAAAGAGTAAGCCCAGATCCAGGAGTAAGACACAATAATAAGGCACAGGTGATCCTTCAACAAACAAAAAAGGAGTTCCATATTTAGTTTTATAAATTATTATAGATTTCATAATAATATTAACCTTTATGTATTAAAAGAGCATTAAAATTGATGTTTTTTTTATTTTTTGGTTTTGGGAGCCACACCCGTTTGATGCTCAGGACTTACTCCTGGCTAAGCGCTCAGAAATTGCCCCCGACTTGGGGAGACCATATGGGACGCCAGTGGATCGAACTGTGGTCCTTCCTTTGCTAGTGCTTGCAAGGAAGACACCTTACCTCTAGCACCACCTCACCGACCCCAACATTTATGTCTAATGTACACAGTCATCACACTTCAGCCCCACCAAAGTACTTAAGACCTACTACCAATGTTCTAATATTGTTGAACATAGTATCATAGCATTATTTTTAAATAATATATTATTGTTCTATCCATTTTACCATTCTGTCACTTTGCTCCCCATTTTACTCTTGCTTGGCTATCTATTTTCTTCTTTTAATAAAGAGAAGGCCAAGAATTTATCACTGTGCAAAATTATCTATTCAATTATTTTGCGTCTTTATATGCCACAGATAAGTGAGATCATATGACAGATGACCTTATACTTCAGACTTTTTACTTAACGCAATACTCTTCAGTTCCATCTACATTGTACTGAACTAGAATATTTCATCTTTTTCTTAGAGCTGCATATTATTCATATAAAATATAATATACAATATAACATTATATACTATTATGAAATTAGTACTAATATATTATTAAATATATATACTATACAATATGCTATATAGCATATAGCATAATATAATATACTATAAAATATATGCATTATATATTATTATGAAATATAGTACTAAATATACATAGCTACTTATAAATATATAAACCTAGTTTATCTTAGGACAATGTTATGTTAGCATAGATTTTTTTTAACTATCATTCAGCACTTCTAAATAGATATTCCACCTTGACTGTCAATTCCTAAGGAAAGAAATAATGAATTACATCATGCTAGTGTAAAGTTCTAGTCCAGTGACTGTCACATAAGTAAATATATCAATGAATATACTTGAAATCAATTACTTAAAGCTTTATTATAAAAAAGGCTGCCCACATGTTTCTCTGTTTTGTATCAAATCAAAATTGATATGGAAAGCTAGTATATTATTTCAAAACTAATAAATTTGCTTTATTTTGAAACAATTTTCAAAATGATACATAAGTTCCAGAGAGCAAGGACAGAAGGCTATTGCTGGCAAGAACATTGCATATTTCATAGTCTCTCTTTTTTTTTTTTGGTTTTTTTTTGGGGGGGTCACACCCGGCAGTGCTCAGGGGTTACTCCTGGCTCCATGCTCAGAAATTGCTCCTGGCAGGTACGGGGAACCATATGGGGCACCGGAATTCAAACGGATGACCTTTTGCATGAAAGGCAAACGCCTTACCTCCATGCTATCTCCCAGGCCCCGATAGAGTCTCTTTTTCTTCCAGAACTATTCTAATATACATAATAAATCTAACCATCCATCCAATCTACTGATCCACCCACATGTTCTGCTGTTTATCATTCTGTAAACTTTTGTTTATATTATATTCTGATGGTATAATGGTGTGTAAGATACATGCTACTCTGTTCTCATATGAAGGAAATTATGTGAATTCTATAATGTAAAATGTGGTAAATTCTATGGTAGAAAAAATATACATCTTTAAAAAAATTCAGGGGCCAGAAAGATAGCATGGAGGAAGGGTGTTTGCTTTGCATGCAGAAGGACAGTGTGTTCAAATCCTGGCATCCATATGGTCCCCCAAATCTGCCAGGAGTGATTTCTGAGCATAGAGCCATGAGTAACCCCTGAGCACTGACTGCCATGTGTGACCCCCAAAAAAAGAAAAACAAAAAAAAAGTTTCTTTCTAATAGAGGCAGAAGACTTAGGCCTAGAAACCAGCAGAGGAAGGAAATAAATCCCACACTGATGCCAATGAGTGTTCTTCCAAGAAATAATGAGAGGCAAGAAATTGACAGTGTGACCTAGCATCAGCAAACTTGTAAGCACAGGGAACATTTAATCTAGAAGAGTGTGCAGTGTTTCTGGGCTTGTACTCTGAAGCAGGAATAAAAAATAATGATGCTGTTATCTGAAGAAGAACTTGAAAGACTCAATACTTAAAAGACTCAACTTGAAAGCTTCATCGAGACTGAAGCCCTTCTCATGACTTAATTATAGAGAATGGTTGACTAAGTGGAAAGACTGGGGCTGGAAGCAATTAGAAGAAGTAGATAATGTAGTGAACAATGAGAAAAGGCATAGACAAGTGACCTCAGAAGGTGACCCTGGGACAGTAAATAATGTTGCAATTCAAACAAACTCTCTTTGTGTGCTTCCGAAATACTAACATTCCCAAATGAATGATATCTATCCACGGAAAACTTAGCTAAAATTATCTCTATGTATGCAGGGCCATTATATGATGTAAAGTAATGTTTAAATGTCCTTTTTATTGAAGAAATCTCATTATAATATTCCATAAATTTTAGATGTGTACCATTAGAAATCAATATCTGCTTAGTACAATGTTATCTTCACAACT
This sequence comes from Crocidura indochinensis, assembly GCA_004027635.1. Classification (NCBI taxonomy): domain Eukaryota; kingdom Metazoa; phylum Chordata; class Mammalia; order Eulipotyphla; family Soricidae; genus Crocidura; species Crocidura indochinensis. The sequence goes on from PVKC010003708.1 coordinate 20,847, forward strand.
AAAAATTTTTTAGTGAACTTCTTTAAAAATTTTAATTGTTGGGCCGGCATGATAGGACAGTAACAGGACAGACTTGGTTCAATTCCTGGCTTCCCATAAGTTCCCCCTAGCCAGGAGCGATATCTGAGCACATAGCCAGGAGTAACGCCTGAGTGTCACCGGGTGTGGCCCAAAACCCAAAAATAAATAAATAAATAAGATGTTTAATTTTAGCACTGTGTTTACAAATATGTTCATTGTTGAGTTTAGTGTTACAATGTACACCATCCTTTGCCAATGCACCTTTTCTATCACTGTCACCAATGTCTTCTGTTTCCCTCCCATCCCACATCCCACCCATTCCTGCCTTGCTCTAGGGCAAGAAAATTGCTTCTCTCTCTCTCTCTCTCTCTCTCTCTCTCTCTCTCTCTCACAACACATTCTCAGTCTCTCCACACCCCCTCTGTCTTTCCTTAATGTAGGTGTGACTTGCCTGTTTATTCCCTTTTAGCACCAAACTTTTGTCCAAAGCAATCAATTCCACCTATCATTGTCCTAGTAGACATTTCTCTAGCTACACTCACTGCTCTTTGTGGCAAGCTTTCTACATGGGCCTGGACCTCCTGACCTTTGTCTCTATTGTCTCTGGATATAATTACCGTTCTACCTCTTGTTTTTCTTTTTCTTTTCTTTTTTGGGGGGGGGGCACACTCAGCGGTGCTCAGGGGATACTCCTGGCTGTCTGCTCAGAAATAGCTCCTGGAAGGCACGGGGGACCATATGGGACACCGGGATTCGAACCAACCACCTTTGGTCCTGGATCAACTGCTTGCAAGGCAAACACCGCTGTGCTATCTCTCCAGACCCTCTTGTTTTTCTTATATCCCGCAAATGAGTGAGATTAGTCTATGTCTATCCCCCTCCTTTGATTCATTTCACTCAGCATCATAGTCTCCATTGCCATACATAAAAAGGCAAACTTCATGACTCCACTTCTCCTAACAGCTCCATAGTATTCCATTGTGTAGATATACCACAGTTTCTTTAGCCATTCTTCTATTGTCAGGTACCTAGGTTGTTTTAGATTCTCCTATTGTAAATAGTGCTGCTCTGAACATAGAAATGCAGAGGGTATTTTTGTGTTGTGTTTTTGAGTTCCTGGGGTATATTCCTAGGAGTGGTATTGCTGGATCATATGGAAGCTCAATTGCTAGCTCTTTGAGGAATATGCATATTGTTTTCCAAAAAGATTGGACCAGTCTGCATTTCCAGCAGTAGTAAATGAGATCCCCTTTCTCTCTGCATCCACACTGGCATTGTTCATTTGTTTTTGTTTTGTTTTGTTTTAATCTGTGCTAGTCTCTGTGGAGTGCGATGATATCTCATTATTATTTGATTTGCATCTCCTTGATTATCAATGATTTGTAGTATTTATTCATGTGCCTTTGGGGCATCTATATTTCTTCTTTGAGGAAATGTCTGTTCATTTCTTCTTTCTCACTGTGTGTGTGAGTATGCGTGTTGATGTGTGCGTGTGTCTCTTTCTACCCTGCCCTTGTTTTCCTTTCTATCTTTTTTCTATTTGTTTTTTTTTTGTAACAATATTTGCAACTTTACCAAAGGGGCATATTAGGATTTTCTTCTCTGGCTGTTTAAAGTACTCTCTATGCTATCTATATGATTTGGAATTGTTTTGTTAATGTATTTAGTATGGTAATTTTGAGGCCTCAAAATCTGTGCAAATGCCTCTCATCTCAAGTGACTGGAAAATGTCTAAATTTTTATATTTTCCACATTTCTTCCTGTCATTCTTCACATTTTTTCCTCCTGTCTAATATTCCTATCATTCAGCAATTATTTCTCTTGTTATCTATGAATAACCATGATATAATGATGGGAATATTTCTCTAAATCTTTGACACTAATATTTAAAATTTCTGTGAAATAAATATTGTTTATTACTAAAGTATCCAGTAACTTGTGGCATTCTTACTTTCATAATGTACAGATAATTCTATCTTTATTGATTCTATATTTTAGACATAGAGTGAGTCTTTTGTTTCTATTGCTAACTTTATTATAGACTTTATTTTGTTTTTTGTTTTGTTTTGTTTTTTGTTGTTTGGGCCACACCCGGTGGTGCTCAGGGGTTACTCCTGACTGTCTGTTCAGAAATAGCTCCTGGCAGGCACGGGAACCATATGGGACACCGGGATTCAAACCAACCAACTTTGGTCCCAGAACGGCTGCTTGCAAGGCAAACGCTGCTGTGCTATCTCTCCGGGCCCCAGACTTTATTTTGGAGAATAGACTTTGTGAAATTAAATTCTAAATACAATAGTATAAATCAAACAGAAAATAAATATCCATAAAATATAGATACATTGAACGTTCAGAAAATCATTTCATAGTGTGTGACATTATATTCATGATGTTATATTATATCTTTATTAGTGCATTTCTGAATACATGAAAAATACCTATTTGTTTTAACCAGAGTTGCTAGTGTTCATGACCTTCTTTTAGCTAAGTGCTCTGGGCACCAATGTGGTGATATGATCAACACAGATTTGGACATATGCTGAAAGTTAGTCAATGATATTTTTCAAATGCCAGATGGCATTGTTATTCAAAAGGCAGGAGCACTTCAGAATAAACTGTAGGTAGAGGGCAGTACCTTGAAATAGAGGTGATGGTCTCATGATGAAGAATTTTTTCTTGAGATCTGAACCTATATCTGAATCTGCAATCTGAACTGAGAATCTCCTCTTACAATCTGAGCCTGTACATGGGAGGGGATTGGGGACATCACTTTGATCAAAGAGCTGAACATCTGTGGGGTGAGAGAGGCTGAAGTACATTTTGTATTTGTTTTGTGTGTTTTCTTGCTTTTAAAAAGATTTGTGGGCAGGTGAGTGACAGCAATGTAAAAGATCTGATTTTTCAATCTCTCGAGAAGTGTTATGCTAGAGATGAAAGATTGGCCTCCTCCATGCAAAGCATGTGGTCGAGCTCTTTTAACTGGTTGCTGCCCATTTTCTTAGGAACAAACATTTTAAAGTCTTTCTAGATAAATAACTTCAAATAGCCCCTAGAAAAAAATCATGCCATTTTGAGACCTTTAGGAGAGTAGATATTAGTGTCTTCACATCAAAAACTAATTCTCATGGGATTCTCTAGTGGAACTCCAAGCACCTGTAACACAAGGGCATAAGTCTTCTGCCGTCTCCATCATCCCACGGTAAGTGAATAGCTATAATGAGGTGAGTCTCTTGTTTATCATCATCAGTGTATCTAGACAGTAGAACCTGCTAATGTACCCTGTAGAGGGAAGGCTGTGTCTGGCTACATCCCTTCCTACTCTCTTCATCACCCTGACCCACAATCACTCCCCAAGAACAGCAGGACATTAACACTATGATCAGCATTTGGGTAGGGAGCAGGAGCATTCCTTACTATGTAGAAGTATGCAGCAAACCTCTGAGAAAGACATATATTGAAGTTCCAAGAAGGACATCCTTTCCCCTCGAATGTTCCTCACATCCCCACTTTGCACAGTCCCAGGAGGCATTGCTTCCCTACTCTCACCTTTGGGAACCTAAGGCTAGGTGGCAATCCAGTGTCTCTCCCCAGCACCTCAGTTAAGTGTATCATCAAGGGATTGTTCTGGGAAGGTCTTCACTACCCATGTCCTTTCCAGAGCGACCAATCAAACTGCATCTTAGTACTGTCCACAAACATCCATGGATGGACTCCATGTCCATCTCTGGTCTGGATTTCCTATTAGGGCACACTCTTTGTTTCTGGGGTATCTGAATCCTTGATCCTCTTCATACAAAGGCTCTGGAACATTTACAGGGCAAGGGGCTGCATTACAACTTCCTAAAAACTGAAATCACTGCAACCTGTTTCAAGGAGGTGAAGGAGCACCAGGTTTCTGCTCCCCAAGGAGCTCCAGGAGGCAGCTAATATCTTTATGAGCTGTGTTACACACACACCCCCATCTCTCCCAACCCCCACCACTCCCAGTGTCTGGAAAACCAACAGAATCAACAAAAGCATTGTTTCATTCATTGGTTTATTTCTCCTTTGAGGCTATATAGCAGCAAAAAATGCTTTTGAGCATGTTTCTGACATTATTGCTGGGAGATTGCCTTGCTAGGTTGGAGCAAGAATTGGATTCTCCCTGGTTCCTTCTCTCTTAGAAGGAAAGTAACATTGGAACCTCCAGATGCTCCTGTTTGAATTTATTTCAGCCTCCCCTTCCGTAGAGCCCATATCAGGATCCATTGCAAAGAATGGTGTAGAAGGTCTGGGAGACTGGATGGCTTCCACAGGTAGGGGGAGGGAATGGAGAAAACGGAGGGGAAATTGACTCAAGAATCCTGTAAATTCCTCCATATCATCCCAGTAATGGATTTTATAAGGTAACTACTTACTCATCAGGGTGCTAAGAGCTCAATGGCTCTGGCTCAGGCACTGTGGCCACCCTCTCCCAGCCTTATGATCCTGTCAAGGTTCTGCTTAGCCTGAGACAGTTGGAGGCCGAGTCTAGTGCAATGAGCGACCTCCAGCAAGTGGTAAAGCAGTTCGGGGACCAGCAGTGTTCTGAACAGTGACATGAGCAGAGAACCAGCTCTATGACCTGGGCCTGGCACCAGTGTCCTAACAAGGCCTGGGCATTGCAGAACAATGCTGGCAAGGTGTATGAGCCACTGGAAACAGCCACCAGGTCCTTCTGGGACCAAGCTGGGCTTTGAACTCTGGGGTAAGCCCGAAGTACTCCATGGGACTCAATACAAATGGTCCTGGGTGGAAGAGGGAGGTTGGGCACTGGAGGAAGGGTGGAGGGTAGAGGAGAGGACCGGTTCTGGGGAAGTGGCTCTGGTTTTTCCTGAGCACAGGAGAGGAAGCAAGGGTGATGGGGGTACAAATGGAGGGAAAGAGTAAGGGAGGGGACTTCTTCTCTTGGGGGGAGGGCCAAGAGGCAGGTGAACCCAGAAAGATGTGGTGGTATTGTCTTCCAGGAGGGGGCGCCCAGGGCCCAAGAAAGGAAGGAGGCAACCAGGAGATGGGGCTCTGCTTATGGTGCTCCTGGGTGAGTCATGACAGGCATATGCAGAGAACACATAGAGGGGTTCCTGGTATTGTGACTAGGGAAGGTTCACTCTGCAGAGGACACAACTCACAGGGTTGTAGTAAGAGGGAGAGGAAAGGACCCAGGGGCCTGGCAGGGATAAGGCTCAGTATTTACCCCTCGGGTCCATGACATTACAGCATCCCAAGTGCACCATGACCTCACGGTACCCCCCAACTGCCCCAGCGCCACCACACCCAGTCCCATGGCTTCCCAAGCCTAGTCCTGTATTGATGGAGGAGGAGAAGAGTCACCTGGAGATGATATACATCCACAAGAGCACCTCTCCTCAACTGAAGAACTGGAGCTTGGCTGCAGAAGGAAGGATGCTCGCCAGGGGTGGCAACAGAGCTGCTGCATGTCAGAGATTCAGGGTCACCCTGACCTGCTCTGTCTGAGCTTCCAGGATCTGCCCAAACTACATAACTACTCACAGAGGCACCTGGTTGAGGCCAAGGCCCTTCTGAGCATCTTGGGTTCTTACAACCACCCCAGAACCCTGAGAGGACCAGTTATCTAAGCACTCAAGGGATGTGATCAAGTCCAGAGACAAAAATTCCCTGCCAATCCATTTGAGGACCCTGCAGGAATGTCTAAGATGGGTCAGTAGGGCTCCCCAAAGGTCCTCAGGTCCTGTCTGATCTCCCACCTGCTACTACTCCCTGGGCTCTGGGTTCTCTGAGTGAAGGTGTCCGCGTCAGCACTGACATCCTCAGAGTTCATGGCTTGGGATTTGAGGGCAGAGTGGAGGGTCCGTCTGGAGAGCTGGGAAAGTTGGCTCATTACCTCTCAGTAAGCAGGCTCTATCCTCCATTGTTGAGGAGGCAGAGGTGGGGCATCGGGGCAACTAAATCAAAGAAACCTCAGCGGAGCAGCACAGACAGGCTGGAGTGAGCACAGGGTAAGCCTTCTTCCCAGATTATAGACAAAGGTGCTCCAACAGTTTCTTCTCAGCCAGGCCCACACACATGCAACCAACTGGCTGTGACAAGGAATTCTTAGAATAAGGCACTCCATGGACTGCCTCAGGGAGTACCCTGGTTTCCTCTGCAGATGGGATATCAGAAACGCTTCTCCACTTGTCTGAGCAGCCCCATAAGGGGACCCCTGTGTGAGTGGCCCTGCTTGGGTCTGTGACTTGTGTTCAGCAGAGCTATGATTTTAGTTCTCTAACCGCCCTGCTTGTGGGACTGACCTCAGACCCTGCCAAAGCATACAAATCGTCTCTGAACTTGAGGTACTAGGCTCCCCTAGTCTTGGCTCTCTGTTCTAGCCTGACTTCAGACTTTCCAGTCTCATTATAATTCTGAATTGTCTCCTGAGTCACTCTCCTGCCATGGAATCCCCAGGAACAAACACATCCTGCATCCTTACCTGGTACCAGAGATTGAGTTTTTAATGTCGTCCACTAGGATAAAGCAACAACACAGTACAGCATATGAGGGCACATACAAGGTCAAAGTAGAGAGCTTCACCTTGGGATTGGTTATATGAGTCATGGGAATAACGGAGATAGTAGGACTTCAAATCTTTATGAGAATTTGTCAACTTTACTGGCCTCTTGTCTATGGTAAATAAGACTAGAACACACAGGCTCTGTTTATATAGACATCAATGACATCACTGGTCAGTGAAGTCACTAAAGGTCACATTGTGGGGAATAGGATGCCATGGTTATGGAGGCCATAACATATGAATTTATGATTTTAAACTTTCCACTTTCATTTCAGTCACATTTATTCATTTGATATAGTAGTCTTCATTTAAATCTGTTTAAAACCATTTATTCTATTTTATTAGTCACTAAATTTTGTTACTTACAATAAACACAATGGTTATTCACAATACAGCTGTTTTTTTTTTCAAATTTGCGAAGGTGTTCCTGATTGAGTTCCAATCATACAATGTCTGAAAACCTTCAGCAGGGCACATTTTTCATCACCAATGTCACCAGTTTCCCTCCTGCCTCCCTGCTGCACTCTCCCCTGCCTGCCGTTCTGGCAGATCTTCTTTCCTTGTAGATAATGTGGTTTCCAATACTTAATTGGTATCATCCTTTTAACTTTTTTTTTTAGCACCCAGTTCTTATTCAGTGATCCTTTCCAACTATCACTGTCTAATGTTCCCTTCTCTGTCTTGACTAAAAGCCCGACTACTTGTATCAAGCTTCCTACTATGGACTAGTCCTCATCTCTATTGGCTTTCTCTATTATTTTCAAACTATCTTTTCATATTCCACAAATGAATGTTTATTTTATGTCTACCTCTTTTCCCCAAATTAATTAATTTTAATCTCCATATCCATCCATCTATAAGCAAAATTCATGACTTAATTCTTCCTAGCAGCTGTGTAGTATTCCATTGTGTAGATGTACCATGCTTTCTTTTTACACTCATTTCTGCTCAGGTGCATGGTTTGTTTACAGATTCTGACTATTGTGAATGATGTTGCAGTAAACATAGGAATGCAGTGGGCTTTTCTTCATTGTGTTTTTGGATTCCTAAGGTGTATTCCTAGGATTGATATTTCTGGATCATATGGAAGCTCAACTTTTAGTTGGGAAGAATATCCATATTGTTTGTCAAAAATGCTGGAGAGATTGACCTTCCAACCAACTGTGAATGAGAGCCTGTATCTCCTTGCATCTTCTCCACCACAGGTGGTTCTTGTTCTTTTGGATGTGAGCCAGTTTCTTTGGTGTAATCTTATTGTTGTTTTTGATTTTCACTCTCGGATGAGTAATGATGTGGAGCATTTTTTTTATGTGCCTTCAATCATTTGAATTTCTTCTTGGAGGAAATGTTCATCTCTTCTTTCCATATTTGATGAGATTAGATGTTTTTCTGTTATAAAGCTCTACCTAGGCTTATACACTTTAGATATTGATCCCTTATCAGAAGAGTATCAAGTGAATAGTTTCTCTCAATCCGTGGTTAGTCTTTGTATCATAGTCATCATTTTCTTTGACATACAGAAGCTTCTTAATTAATTATATCTATTTTTTGTATCTTTGCTTGGTTGGCCCATGATGTTTTATTCTTTTTTTTAATTGCTTTATTGCTTGGTTGACCCATGACGTTTTATTCTTTTTTAATTGCTTTATGTTTGAAGCTCAACCATGAATAATTTTGTAAATAAGGTGCTTAAATATTCTTTTGGCATTTTATATGCTTTTCTTACTTGTTATTGTATATGTGAGGGGGAGGCTTGTAGGTGTTTACAAGTTTACTCCTTGTGCTGTGTTCTTGGATCATTTCATGCAGTATTGGGGGAGCAATATTTGGATTCAGTTTCACGATTAAATTTTAATTCTGTCCTTCATTGTATAATTATATGACTTGACCTGATTGCTCTATTGCATCCATTTCATTCAAATTGATCATGAACCACAAACATTGACAGTCTAAATATTATTTTTTATCAGCTTTTTCCGTTTTTGAATTTATGAGTGAAGTCATGATATTTTCTTTCTCCAGCTGATTTATTTTGCTAAAAGAAGCACTACCTCTATGTTTATTCATGCTATTATACAGAGCAATGTTTTATGTAATTTAATAGCCGAATAGAATTATATGGTGTATATATACATTATTGTCTTTATCTTCTTTATATGTTAATGGTCCTTAAATTGTTTCCTATTCTTAGCTATTGGAAATGTGACAGTGTGTACTGTGTTGCATAGAGATTCCTCAAAGTGTGCTTTGTTTTCCTTGTTAGATGCCCAGCAGTGGGTTAGCTATTCTAAAAACAATTTGGTTTCAATTTTTAGAGAAATTATATTAGACAGATATTGTTCAGCTTTTCCTTTTTAAACAAAGCTGTTTAAATTTTGTTGATGTGAAGAAACAGAACAAAGTAATTTCTAATAAAAAGACATTTTATTGTGTATCATGTATTTATTGTTTAAATTGAGGACAATTCAGTGTCCAATTATGCTAACATCTTTTCTGAATTCATGGATCTATTGTGGTTGGAGAGGCCATATACAGAGCCAAAGTCTTCTGTCCTGTCTACAGGTGGTTTTAAAGTCATGAGTATTATTTGCAAGGCAAAACTGGGAGAAAAATTTTGTCACCTGCATTTAAAAAGAAATAAAATAAAATCTTTGGGGTTGGGCCCGGGAGATAGCATGGAGGTAGGGCATTTGCCTTTCATGCAAAAGGTCATCGGTTCGAATCCCGGTGCCCCATATGGTCCCCCGTGCCTGCCAGGAGCAATTTCTGAGCATGGAGCCAGGAGTAACCCCTGAGTACTGCCGGGTGTGACCCAAAAAACCAAAAAAAAAAATCTTTGGGGTTGTTAATTTTGGTAGAAGAAGCATATTAAATATTGTTTGCATAACCATATGTTAAATTATGTTGCACAAAAATTTCCCAACATGCTTAGTGTTTTATAACTCATAGATATATTTATATTAGTACTGCATACATATAATGTTTAAAAGGTCCCCATTCATAAATATAATCTCTATTCAACATTTATCCTTAATGATTATCTGTTACTCATTAGCTATTACTATCACTGTAGTTATTGTTGTTTTGATTTGCCTGGCTTATAAATAGAATTTTATTTCCTAAAAATAAGGAGAATTTTTATAATCTGAGATTTCCTACAATGGCCTCAGTAACTAGAGTAATGACTTATTTATGCTTGAAAGGGAAATGTGACCCTAGGATTACATTCTCTGTAGTTGAAGCTTCATATCCCAATCTCCGGGGATAGGGTATCGCAGATCTGGAAGAAACACGATACTGGAAATAATTCACACATGTTCTGAAGATAAAACTGGTTCAGGAATTTCCAGCACAAATGACTGCAAGCAGACAAAAGGTTACTGGCCAGCAGAGAGGCTAACTTTGGGACTGAAACCAGAAGTCTCTCTTACCTGAGATCTTTAATAGGAAGAATAGGAATATCTCATTGTTAGAGAACAGTTAGGGGTAGAGGCTAATTCAGAAGATTCTCCTACCCTGAGGAACAAGCACATACAAAGAAATATCCTGATTAGAGAAAGAACCAGTTACTCTAACAATTCCCTCTTACTGATTTAATGGAAAATGCATAAAAAGGAGATAAAATTTAATAAACCATGTCCCAAAGTTCTCTATAAAAACTGAGAACCCCTAACTAGATGATTAAAGTTAATATTTTGCACATATATATTAAATATATATCAAAAGTTAGGGAAATAAATAAACCTTTAGCCTAAGAGCTGGGTGTCCTTTCTCATGAAGCATCTTGACATAAAGACTAACAACAAGCTTCAGGCAGTCTAAATTTATTTAAACTGAATGTCTTTCTTCAAGGTCCCAGGAAAAATTCTCCTTATCACAGTTGTCATAGTTAGGCTTGCTAAATTAGAATACTTGGGCTTTGCATAGGTTCTATGTTGATGTCAAAACATCATGAAGCATGTCCTGATTTCATTTTGCCATAAGCTGGTTCATGAAGAAATCCAATTCCTTTTGGGCTTTTTGAGTTAGACACTTGGGTATTTAAATCTGAATTTTTTCCAGGGTGCTAAATTAATCACTAAATTATGAGTTTAGGATCCCAAGGGAAGGGCAGGCCCAATTTATGTCACCTAAAAGATTTTGAAAATCATTGAGACTTATTTTTTTCTAATAAGTAAACTGGGGGGCATACCTGTATAACACAGCAGGTAGGGTGAAGTCCTTGTAAACAGCTATTCTAGAATTTGATCCCCCAAATCCTGCATGGTACCTTGAGCACTGTCAGGAGTAATTCCTGAGTGCAGAGCCTGAAGTAACTCCTGAGTGTCAATGTGAGTGATCTCCCAAATATGCTTAAAAATAGAATATCTTGGGGCCGGAGAGATAGCATGGAGTAGTGCACTTGTCTTGCATACAGAAGGATGGTGGTTTGAATCCTGGCATCCCATATGGTTCCCCGAGTCTGCCAGGAGCGATTTCTGAGCTTAGAGCTAGGAGTAACCTCTGAACACTGCTGGTGTAACCCCCAAACCAAAAAAATAGAATATCTTTTAGAACATAAACCTCACTTCTGCAATGTGACACACAATTATTTTAGTTTCAGGAAGATAGTATAGTAGGTAAGACATTTATTTGGGTTTGGTCCTTTATACAACATATGGTATTCTGAATGCTATCAGGAATGAATATTGAGTACAGAGACAGGAGTGATGCTTGAGTACTACCAGGTCTGGCTCCAAAACCAAAAAGAAACAAACTTATTTTAAAACATTAGTCACCTTTTCTTTTCCCCTTCTCTCAAACGGAGGATGAGAACTGCTAGAAGGACTCTG
>PVKC010003709.1:0-38045 GCA_004027635.1 Crocidura indochinensis
AAAAAAAAAAAAAAAAAAAAAAAAAACTCACTGTAATCATAGGGCCCCAAATACAACAATTAAAACTTAAAAAGGAACCAAGTTGGAAGGTGGGAAAAAACTTTGGATCATTGGTTAAGAAATGTAGATACTGGTGATAGGATTGTAGTTGGAACATTATAAGCCCTTATTGTCAGCAGCAATCTAAACCATAGTACCAAAATTAAAACATAAAAAGCTTATGACTCAAAAACCAAAAAAAAAAAAAAAAAAACAGAAAGAGAAGCATTTTATTCCCATATTAAATATTTAAAATTTATGCCACAGTTTTAAATTTGCCTGTAATCACCTGACTAGCAATAACATATTTTAGTCTTCTAGACTCCATTTCTGATTAATATGCACAGATTTTTATTTGTTTATATATTGTTCACATATTTTAGTTAAGAAGTAAAGAAGATTAGATTAAAATTCAATCATATGGGAATTAGAATCCAAACCAACTAATGTTTCTAAATGAGTAGGAGGTCAATTATCTTCTGTTACAATTTGGGCCTGTGCCGGACTGGAACTTTTCCTCTTCTTTCCTTCCTGCGTTCAGTGTTTGATTTTATAGCTTGAGGTTTGAGAAATGTGTCAAGTTAAAATCTGACACTGTATATAAAAAATAGGTGGAGAAAAGTTTAGCATTAGTTAAAAAGGAAAAGGAGGTGCGATGAAAGACATATCATTACTAAGAAAATATCTCTGGAGCAAGTACTTTACTAAGGTTTAAGAGGACATAGTAGAGGGCCTGGAGAGATAGCATGGAGGTAGGGCGTTTGCCTTGCGTGCAGAAGGACGGTTGTTTGAATTCCAGCATCCCATATGGACCCCTGAGCTTGCCAGGAGCGATTTCTGAGCATAGAGTCAGGAGTAACCCCTGAGAACTGCCGAGTATGACCCAAAAACCAACCAACCAACCAAACAAACAAACAAAAAAGAGGACATAGTAGAATCCAAATTCAGGCTTCATAATATTAGAATCCAATAAATTAGACTTTTAATATTAGAATCCAAACTCAGTCTTCCTAATATTAGAATTATCTTTTCTTGCTACCTTGTTGCTAACATATAAACCTTATAGTTATATCATCTTTTAAAAAATATATATAATTATCACTCTGAGCATTTCTTATCTTATTAATCTAATTAGATAATATATATGAAAAACATATTTAACCAATTGTTATCATACTTTTATATAAACATATGCCTTATCAGTAAAAATAAGCTTATTGCATTAATCAAGAAAAATTAGAGAACAAGGCTGTTGCTTAGTTTCCTGATAGATTTCTTTTTTTTTGTTTATTTGTTTGTTTTTGGGCCACACCCAGTGACGCTCAGGGGTTACTCCTGGCTATGCGCTCAGAAGTCGCCCCTGGCTTGGGGGACCATATGGGAAATCGGGGGATCGAACCGCAGTTCATCCTAGGTTAGCACAGGCAAGGCAGGTACCTTACCTCCAGCGCCACCGCCCAGCTCCCCTGATAGATTTCTTATTTCATTTATTTTTAGAACTTAATTTCAGAACATATTTTACACTGCAATAAACTGCACACTTATTTTTGAGGAAATGAAGCCATAAACATGGAATATAATTATACTCATTAAAACATATGCTTTAAATTTAAAATAATATGGAAATTTGATCAGATCAGAGTAATTTTTATTAAAAATTTTGATTAGCATAATATATTGTGAAATGGAGTTAAGTCCTGCCACTTTTAGATATTTTAAAGATTTCTTATTCATTCATTTATTCTAACGGTAAGCTTTTTTCAGATGAATGTAGTAACAAAAAGCTGAGCTGCTTTTTATCTGAAAATGATCTGAGAGATATATTTGATTAAAGCATTAGAGAATCCCAGCCTTGACTGCATATTGAATTTCTTACAAGTTTTACAAAAAAAAAAACAAACAAAAACCCAAAAACTGACCGACAGTCTTTCTCTCCAACTCAACTAACTTCCCTTAAAAAGGGAAAACTTTATTAACTTGTATCAGGTAACTTTTTTTTTCATATTAACTGAGCTGTAATAATCATTAGATTTAGAAGTGACCTTATATTTCCTCTTTATTTTTTGTTATGTCAAAAATACCTGATTAGCTTCACAGAAAGCACAACACTGCATAACCACAAGAGATACTCTTTACTAACTTGTGGAGACATTGAATGTGAGGTCTGAAGTGCCAGTCTGCTTGCAAGATGCTAGATGTTTCACTTGCAATCCCTGAGTGTTAGGCCTCTAACACTAACCGGGAGTCATAGGTTGGGGTCTATGTGATGCTGAATACTAAACCTAATTAATCACAATTAAGGACTGCGCTTTCACCCGTGTATCTTTCTAAATACATTTTTCTTTTTTCTTTTTTTGGGGGGGTCACACCCGGCAGTGCTCAGGGGATACTCCTGGCTTCATGCTCAGAAATTGCTCCTGGCAGGCAGGGGGGACCATATGGGGCACCAGGATTCGAACCGATGACCTTTCGCATGAAAGGCAAATGCCTTACCTCCGTGCTATCTCTCCGACCCCCTAAATACATTTTTCATTAAAAGTAAGCATTACATATTTTTAATAAAATGAAAACAACATTTGTAATGCAAAGACATTGATGCTTCTTAGAAATTGATGGTATATTTAGCTGTCTATATGATCCAGACTAGAGATTATGAAGACTCTTTGCATAACATGACTGGATTTTAGTATGGTAATTCTATTAAAGGTATAAAGTTCTTATGTGAGTCTAAGCAAATAGATGATCTATGCAGGAATTTTTCCACTGGAACTGAGAAAAACAGAGTTTATTGTTTGAGGAGGTAGAGAGCAGATGGTGAAATAAATATAAGCACTCAGAAGCTATGGGGAATATGCTTTTAACCTAAATGTGGGCAGAGAAAAGGCAAATAAATATTGGATATGGGATAGGGAAGAGAGAAGAAATATAAATGAGTAAAGAATCTTTCAGAGATGAAGAAACATGAGAGATGGGAGAATATTTTGAAATCTTCTAATTTGGTTTTGGTCTCTTCTAGCTCATATGACAAACATCTTATAATGGCATTTACATAAAGATCTAATAACATATAAAACAGATATATTTTAAACCAGTACAAGTAGGTTTCTTATATTTGTAGATGAAAGAACATTATTTTATGCGTAAAATCTCTAAATGTAATTGTTTTGGCAGAAAACTACTAAGAACAACATTTTTTAACCCAGTGGAATGAGCCATCATTGATAATTGCATGTGTTAAGTTATGAAAGATTTTTTGTAGTTTGAGTAACTTTTCAATATCCTTTCAGATTTATTAGTTTGTAATCTATGTTATGACAATTAACATGAGTGTCACACCTATGTTATAATCAATCACATGACTTTAACTTATTTTTTTATCCATGTCTATCATAATAAAAATACAAGTTAATCTTTGAACATCATAGGCTAAATGTCAACTGAAGCCAACAACTGTGCCTCTGGTTATTATGGTAAGTTTATGTCATCTACTTATTCTCTTGACTACCAGTCACTGCAGGCATAAGAAAGAATTGCTGTGAGAGACTAACCTGATTAAATCTCTTCAACCTGGAATAGTAGAAACAAACATATTTCAATGAATGGTATACAAGGATTAACTGAAGTTGTCAGAGTAGTGATATAAGAACAAGTTATAATTTGCCTCAAAAGGTTGCTAATTGGATCTTGTCCTCTCTGCTCGATATGACATATCTAATATCCATGCTTTAATTACAAAAACATTGTTGTGAATTTTACTTTCAATAAATCAAATTATTTATGAAGTAAAATAATTTTTATAATAGAACACAGACAAGTGCATTTTCTTGCATTTTTCTTCAGTTGAGAGTAATCCTACCTAGATCTTTCTCTTTCACTAGCTTTCAATTTGTGTTTGCTCTTCATTTTTCTTACATAATGCAGTTAGAAGATATTTCCTACTTGGTCTCAAAAAGTTACCCATATTATTGTTTTGCAGTGTACTTAGGTGTAGAATTAATTACTTTCTATTTCATATAAACTGAACAACTCAAATTATGAGTTTTCAAGTCACATACTTTATTTTATTTTTTAAATATCTTTATTTAAACACTTTGACTACAAATATGATTGCAATTGGGGTTCAGTAAAAAAAAACAACCCCTTCACCAGTGCAATATTCTCATCACCAATGTCCCAAATCTCCCTCTTCCCCACCCAACCCCGCCTGTACTCTGGACAGGCTTCCAACTTCCCTCGTTCATTCAAATTGTTATGATAGTTCTCAATGTAGTTCTCTAACTGTACTCATCACTCGTTGTGGTGATCGTTATGTCATGAGCTGGACCTTCCAGCCCTCCTCTCTTTAGTCTCTGAGAATTATTGCAAAAATGTCCTTTATTTTTCATAAAGCCCATAGATGAGTGAGACTATTCTGTGCCTATCTCTCTCCATCTGACTTATTTCACTCAGCATAATAGATTCCATGTACATCCATATATAGGAAAATTTCATGACTTCATCTCTCCTGACAGGTGTATAATATTCCATTGTGTATATGTACCCCAGTTTCTTTAGCCATTCATCTGTTGAAGGGCATCTTGGTTGTTTCCAGAGTTTGGCTATTGTAAATAGCGTGGCAATGAATATAGGTGTGAGGAAGGGATTTCTGTATTGTATTTTTGTGTTCCTACTGTATATCTCTAGGAGTGGCATGGCTGTATAGTATGGGAGCTCAATTTCCAGTTTTTGGAGGAATCTTCATATTGCTTTACATAAAGGTTGAACTTAGGCGGCATTCCAACCAGCAGCGAACAAGAGTTCCTTTCTTTCCACATCCCAGCCAGCACTGCTTGTTCTCATTCTTTGTGATGTGCACCAATCTATGTGGTGTGAGATGGTATATCATCGTTTTTATTCACATCTCCCTGATGATTAGTGATGGGTAGCATTTTTTCTTGTGCCTTTTGACCATTTGTATTTATTCCTTGGCAAAGTGTCAGTTCATTTCTTCTCCCCATTTTTGGATGAGGTTAGCTGTTTTTTCTTGTAAAGTTCTGTCAGTGCCTTATATATTTTGGATATTAGCCCCTTATCTGATGGGTATTGAGTGAATAGTTTCTCCCACTCAGTGGGTGGCTCTTGTATCCTGGGCACTATTTTCTTTGAGGTGCAGAAGCTTCTCAGCTCAATATATTCCATCTGTTTATCTCTGCTTCCACTTGAGAGTGCAGTTTCCTTCTTGAAGATGCCTTTAGTCTCAATGTAAAGCAGGGTGTACCTCCGTGTTGTTCTATATACTATATGGTGTCAGGTCTGATATCAAGGTCTTTATCCATTTGGATTATACCTTAGTACATGGTGTTAGTTGGGGGTCTGAATTTGCTTTTTTGCAAGTGGCTAACCAGTTGTGCCAACACCACTTGTAGAAGAGGCTTTCCCTGCTCCATTTAGTATTTCTTGTTCCTTTATCAAAAATGAGGTGATTTTATGTCTGGGGAACATTCTCTGAGTACTCAAGCCTATTCCACTGATCTGAGGGTCTGTCTTTATTCGAATACCATACTGTTTTTATAATTACTGCTATGTGATACAGTTTAAAGTTGGGGAAAGTAATGCCTCCCATATTCCTTTCCCAAGGATTGCTTTAGCTATCTGAGGGTGTTTTTTGTTCCAAATGAATTTGAGAACTATTTGATCCACTTCTTTGAATAATGTCATGGGTATCTTAAGAAGATTGTAATAAATCTGTACACTGATTTGGGGAGTATTGCCATTTTAATAATGTTGATCCTGCCAATTTATGAGCAGGGTATGTGTTTTTATTCCACATGTCCTCTCTTATTTCTTGGAGCAGGGTTTAATAGTTTTCTTTGTATAGGTCCTTCACGTCTTTTGTCAAATTGACTCCAAGATATTTGACTTTGTGTGGCACTTGTGTGAGTGGTGTTGTTTTCTTAATGTCCATTTCTTCCCTATCATTATTGATGGATAAATGGCCATTGAGTTCTGTGTGTAATTTTGTGGCATGCCACATTGCTATATGAATCTATTGTTTCTAGAAGCTTTTTGGTAGAGTCTTTAGGGTTCTAAGTAGAGTATCATGCCATTTGCAAACAGTGAGAGCTTGACTTCTTCCTTTCCTATCTGGATTCCCTTGATATCTTTTTCTTATAACCTAATCGTTATAGCAAGTACTTCCAGTACTATATTGAAGAGGAGTGGTGAAAGGGGGCAACCTTGTTTTGTACCACAGTTTTGAGTGAAGGTTTTTAGTTTTTCTCCATTAAGGATAATATCTGCCATTGGCTTGTGGTAAATGCATGACCTTAACTATATTGAGAAAGGTTCCTTTCATTCCCTTCTTGCTTAGAGTTCTTATCAAGAATGGATGTTGGACCTGATCTCTATCTCTTTTCTCTGTGTCTATTGATAAGATCATGTGATTTTTATTTTTCTTGCTGTTGATGTTATGTTGAAAAATTTATGGATGCTAAACAATCCTTGCATTTCTGCAATAAAACCTAATTGATCGCAGTGACGATTTTCTTGATGAGGCATTGAATTCTATTTGCCAAGATTTTGTTGAGGATCTTAGCGTCTGTGATTTTTTTCTGGCAGCATCTCTGTCTAATTTTGGTATCAAATGATGTTGGTTTCATAAAAACAGTTTGGAAGTGTTCTTGTTTTTTCAATTTTATGAAAGAGTCTGGCTTGATTGGTAGTAGTTCCTCTTAAAGTTTGAAAGAATTCATTGATGCTTAGATTACCTATTGAGAGAGACTGAGGAGGGTGTCGCCTGTGCATGTTTCTCTCCTGTTCTATATCCTTAACCTTTTCTGAGGGTCGAGAAGGGCCCAACAAAATCGCTCTCCTAGAGCTGCCCAGGATGAAAAGCCAAGAAAGACTGAGATATAGAGTGAAAACTAGCTATAATTAGTACCCTGGAAGATAGGCAGATCCTTTGTCTGAGAAGTGTTCTTCACTTCGAGGCCATGCGTTCTTTCTAATTAATGAACCCCACTATAACAGAAAAAAATCACACTACAAGTGTGACAATGGGGAAAACTTGCAGGAAAACACCATGCACAGACATGAAGATGATAGCTCTGATGTCCAAAAAATATCAGCCATTTGATTAATCTTTCAGATAAGAAGTTTATAATAGAAATATGGAGGATCCTCATGGTAATCAAAGAAAACATAGCTCTAGCTGAACAGAACACAAAGACAGAAATAAATCAGAAAACTCCAAACTGAAATAACAGATCTGAAAAACATGGTAGCTGACCTGAAAACTCAATAGAAAGCCTATCCAGCAGGGTAACAGCAGCCGAGGACAGAATCAGTGAATTGGAAGTTGAAATGCAGAACAACTCCATACAGCAGAAGGGATTGGAAAAGAACCTTAATGCAAATGATCAGACAATGGAAAAGTATTAAAAGAATATGAACAGATGAAAACAGAAGTCTTTGATAAACTCATCAAAACAACATAAGAATTATTGGGATCCCAGAGACCCTAGAAGGGAATTCCCCCAGATAGATTTAACAGTCAAAGAAATCATCACAGAGAAACTTCCAGTGCTAAAGACTGCATGCAATCAAATCAAATACTGCTTAACTGAAGAGTACCAGCTAAAAGAGACTAAAAAAAAGCCCAAGAAAAGTCACAATGATGAATCCCACAGATAGAGATAGGATACTGAAAGCAGCAAGAACAAAAAGGGAAATTATATTCAAAGTAGCATCTATAAGATTTACAGCAGACGTGTCACAAGAAACTCTCAAGGCCAGAAGACAGTGGTGGAATATCGTGAATGACTGAATGAAATGGATACCACCTAGAATACTGCAGCCAGCCGACTCACAATTAGGTTTGAAGAAAGGTTACATAGCTTTGAAAATAGGTTTGAAGGAAGGATACATAGCTTCATGGATAAGCAACAGCTCATAAACTTTACGAATGCATAACCAGCCTTAAAGGAAAAACTGAAGGTCTACTGTAAGAAAAGACACAACAATAGACACCAAAATTATACACAAAGATTACATTAAATCCCATGGCAATCATCTCCCTCAATGTCAATAAACTAAAGCATGAGTAAAGAGACATAGAGTGGCTAAATGGATCAAAAAATGAACACAACCTTTCTCTGCCTACAAGAAACACACCTGGATAGAACAAATATAGACTCAAAATGAAAGGCTGGAGGAAAATCATCCAAGCAAACAACACCCTTAACAGAGCTGGGGTGGCCAGATGACACAAAAAAGTTGTAAGGGACCAAGATGGACACTTTGTACTAATCAAGGGATATGTGCAACAGGAAGAAATCACACTACTAAGCATATATGCACTCAATGAGAGACCAACAAAATACATTTTGCTAATACAATTATTGACAAATTTGAAAGAGAACATCAATAATAACACAATAATTGTGGGAGACCTCAACACAGCCCTGTCAACACTTGATAGGTCAACCAGACTGAAACGCAACAAAAATATGCTAGTTCTGAAAAGAGAAATGGAAGAAAATAGGCCTAGGTTTATTTATTGGTCCCAGGATAAGTTCTTCCAAGTCATGGTTGTCACAATCAGTCTTCTGTAGAAAGTGATTATGACGCCGGGCAGTGGCGCTGGAATTAAGGTGCCTGCCTTGCCTGCACTAGCCTAGGATGGACCACGGTTCGATCCCCCGGTTTCCCATATGTTGAAGGTGGGAGGTGCCACTGTATTGTAAAAAATGAAAACAAGCAGTGTTGGTGGGGATACAGTGAGAAAGGAACTGAAATAGTGCATATGGATGTTTGTATCAATATTAATTGTATTTTTGTTCTTTATTTAAACTTTCTTTTTTTTAAAAGTAATTTTTATTGTGACCAAATGAATTACAAATCTTTCACAGTAATATTTAAGGTACATAGTGACAATGAATCAGGGGCATTCCCATCACCAGTGTTGTCCTCCCTGCACCTCTGTTCCCAGCCTGCATCCCATATCTCCCTCCCTTGACCTCCAAAATGCTAGTGTAACTGGTCTCCTCTTGTTGTAGATTGGGTATCAATTCTGTTGTAGTTGCCTTAGAGTTTGGTGTTCAAGTATGATCATTTTTTTTATTTCCCCTCAATGTTCATATGACTGTTTGGTCTGGGTACTATTTTTCCCCTCAATATTTGAGGCAGACCAGGATGGTTCAAATTATGTGGTTCTTTTGGAAATAAAAGAAAAGAAAAAGGAAAAAAATGTATGAGCTCTTATCCCTAGTAGATAAGAGCTTGTGTCTATATGTAAAATTTCTCCTTTTTTTAGTATGCCTTTGCAAGAAGAAATTGTGCTATATTATATGGCTGGTGCATTTGGGTTGGAGATGTCAGGTTCCATAATTTCCTTGTCCTAGAGTTGAACTGAACTATTTTTTTCTTGTAGATTTTGTACCATGCAGAACCAAAATATGTGAAGTTAAGGAAGAGAAGAAAACAGAAATAAGACAAAAATAAAATACTCACATACATATATATAGGAAAACATTTTAAAAATTAGTTTAGAAAAGTAATTAAGGAAACAAAGTGATGCAGGGACTGCCTTATATTTGGGGATAAACAGGTTAAGAGGTAATATTATCTGGGATTTAAACTTACAAAGGAAATAAAAGCTTCCCCATTGTCTTTTGAGATATTCTTCAGGGGATGGAATCTAGGGCACATTTTCATCACACACCCTGGTCTTGTTGAGTTTGAGAAATGATTTGCAACAGAAAGGACTCAGGTACAGTTCTTGCACTGGAGATCCTTCTGGTGCTGAGTTCAGTATTAAGCAACAGTCCACATTGGGGGTGTGTGAAAAGGAGGGCCACAAAGTATGAGTCAGCAGGGGTGTTGGTTGTAGTTTCTTGTCAGGGATCGAGATTTGGGCTGAGTGGGTGTCCCTTCACTTGGGAGCTGGGTGATGGCTTAATGGAGCAGGAGGTCAGTCTTGATAAGGGTTAAGAACTGAGGGTGAAGAGCGTAAATAATGTGGAATATTGGATAGAAAATGGGGGATGAAGGGATGGTAGGATTTCTGGAGGTGGGGAGGAGAGATAGTATATAGGACGGGTGATATACACTATAGGAATGGATTGTTTAAAATTTAGGTTTGGCTCTCATAGAGGAGTACTCTATGTACTCATGCCCACATAAGACATATATTAATGATCTATTTTTTATTTTTTTGGTTTTTGGGCCACACCCAGTGACGCTCAGGGGTTACTCCTGGCTATGCGCTCAGAAGTCGCTCCTGGCAGGCACGGGGGACCATATGGGAACCGGGGGATCGAACCGTGGTCCGTCCTAGGCAAGGCAGCAGGCACCTTACCTCCTGCGCCACCTCCCGGCTCCCTAATGATCTATTTTTAAGGTGTTGTTAGAGGTCTGACCCTAATAGGATGGGTCTGAGCTCTTAAGGACTAGTTGAATTAAGATAAATAATTCGCTTAGGTATAGTTTAAGAAAAAGAGGAAGGGAGAGAAAAATATAAGAGAGAGGAGAACAGAAAAATAGGTAAATATAGTAAAAATAAAATAGAAATAATAAATCAAATAAAAGAGATTGGGTAGGTGGCATCTAAGTTGGGAAGTTTTTGCAGTTTTTAGTCATTTTATCAGTGATTGGGTTGGACCTTGCCAAATTAAGGTTTCAGGATTAGATAATGGCTGGAGTAATTTAAGATACACATAGATTTTGTGTCTCGAGTACTAAACAATGTGCTAAAGAGGTTTACCTATGTAGGTGGCTACCCTATGTAGTATGTGTTCGCTACATCTTATATATTGAAGTTCCTTTCCTAAAGAGAATCTAACAGTGTGGGTTTTATCTGACGTATATTGAGTTGATGATGATAAGGAAGAAGAGGAAAAAGAATAAAGGGGAAGGAAAGAAATAGCGAAAGAGATCAGAAAAGAGAGAAAGGAAACAGTAATTTGCCCAAACGTGTTCAATGAGTAGGTCCTGTAAGTCTGTGGTTTTCAGTTGACTGTTTCAGTGGCCTGAATGATCATATGCTTCATTGTCTTAATAGAGGATATAAACCAGAGAAAAAGCGTATATAGGAGTGTTTTATCAAGATATTTTCCTATTATAGACTACATATGGTAGCTAGTTTGACTGAGCACTGAGGTGTCAAAATAGGGTGTCCAAGAATCCCTGTGGAAAGAGAAGCTGAGAGGTTATTTTATAGCTAGTAAGATTAAGGCATTAAAACACATGGTTAGGAAATGCTGCCGCTTGGAGCTTCCAATCTGGCTTCCAATGATATTCTTCAACTGTATCTATGTAAAAGCTCTGTAAGACATTATTATAGGCCTTTGTAGTAAAGGCAAATATTCTACATGTTCACTCTAAACAGTTGTTTCCATTGTGGAATAATGGATAGTCGAGACTGTGTGTTGTTCCTCTTTCCATTGTTTTGAACACTAGTCCCCAGTAAATGTTGACAACTACCATGCTTGGAGTTTCTGCCCTACTAGACCATTGTATTTGTTCTTGGAGTATTACATGTATATATGGTGTATATACTAAGCACCCCAGAAAAGTGCTACCATTCTGTATTTATCCAGAAAGTTACCCTTTCTGGCTAAATTCATTTAACATAATATTTTGTATATTCATCCATGTTGCTGCAAAATCCATGATTGTATCATTACTGACTGCTAGGTAGTATTCCATTGTGTAGATATACCACATCTTCATGATTCACTTATCTGTTGTTGGACATTGAGGTTTGTTCCAAATCTTGGCAATTGTTCTGAGTACTGAAATAAATAGTGCACTGCACAAAGACTTTGGATGAATTTTCCTCCCACTAGGGGAGAGATATCCAGGAGAGCAATTGCTGGGTCATATGGGAGCTCATTTCTGAGTTTACTGAGCACTCTCCACACTTTTCCATAGGGATTTGACCAGACAACATTCCCACCAGCAGTGGATGAGAGTTCCCTTTTTACCACATTCCTGACAACAGAGATTGTTCCCACAATTTTTGATGTGAGTCATCCTCACTGGTGTAAGGTGGTACCTCATTGTTGTCTTAACTTCAGTTTCCCTAATGATGAGTGAAGGTGAGCACGTTTTCATGTGTCTTTTGGCCATCTTTTGGTCCTCCTCGGAGAAGTGTCCATTCATTTCTTCTCCACATTTTTCTATAACTTTATTAGATTTTTTTGGAGCTCAGCTTTCTGAGTGCTTTGTATATCCTAGATATTGGTACTTTTTGTGATGTGCTGGTGCAAAAATTTGTTCCCATTTAGATAACTGTCTAGTAGTATTAAGTATGGTTTACTTTGCCATGCATAAACTTTTTGGTTCGATGTAGTCCCATTTATTTAAGTTTGATGCTAAAGTTTTTGCTATTAGCATTCTTTCCTCAAAAACTTTTTTAATATCTATATATGTCTTGGAGTGTTCTGCCCATTTTTTCTCAATGAAATTTATAGATTTTGGTCTTATTTAAAGGTTTTTAATATATTTTGATTTGACTTTTGTGTAAGAGTAGTAAGGAATGCCACTCATATTTTAAATGACATTGTCTCCTTAATTGCTTTCTCCTCTACTTTGTTATTATAGAGGAACACTACTATCTTTTGTGTATTGACTTTGTAGCAGGCCACTTTGCTTTATTGGTTAAATGTTTCTAGGAGTTTTCTAGGATTAACTGGGTCCCTGAGTGAAAACTGGCTGTCAGTGGTAACTTGCAAAAAGGCAGCTCCCTTTATCTGTTAAGTCAGTCAGGAGGATATCAGAAATTTCCAAACTGAAATAGCAGATCTGAAAAACATGGTATCTGAACTGAAAAACTTAATAGAGAGCCTTCCCAAGAGGGTAACAGCACCTGAGGACAAAATCAGTGAACTGGATGATCAAATGCAGAACAGATTGGAAAAGTAGAAGAGATTGGAAGAAAATCATTTTCCTTTTTTTCTTTATTGAAATATCTTGATTAAAAATATGATTGTGATTAGGTTTCAGTCATGTAAAGAATACCCCCCTTCACCAGTGCAACATTCCCACCACCAATGTTCCAAATCTCCATCCATCCCACCACACCCCCACCTGTACTCTAGACAGGCTTTCCAGTTTCCTCATTCATTCACATGATTATGGTAGTTCTCAGTGTAGTTATTTCTATAACTGTACTCAACACTCTTTCATGAGGTGAGCTGTAACTTCCAGCCCTCCTCTCATTGTCTCTGAGGATTGTTGCAAAAATGACTTTTATTTTTCTTAAAACCCATAGATGAGTGAGACCATCCTGTGTCTCGCTCTCTCCCTCTGATTTATTTCACTCAGCATGAATAGACTCCTTGTACATCCACGTATAGGAAAATTTCATGACTTCATCTCTCCTGACGGCTACATAATATTCCATTGTGTATGTGTACCACAGATTCTTTAGCCATTCGTCTGTTGAAGGGCATCTTGGTTGTTTCCAGAGCCTAGCTATTGTGAATAGTGCTAATATAAACATAGGTGTGAGGAAGGGGTTTTTGTATTGTATTCTTGTGTTCTTAGGATATATCCCTAGGAGTGGAATAGCTGGGTCAAATGGGAGCTCAATTTCCAGTTTTTGGAGGAATCTCAATATTGCTTTCCATAGAGGTTGGACTAGACGGCATTTCCACCAGCAGTGGATAAGAGTTCCTTTCTCTCCACATCTCCGCCAGCAACGATTTTTCTCATTCTTTGTGATGTGTGCCAATCTCTGTGGTGTGAGATGGTATCTCATCATTGTTTTGATATCATATTCCTGATGATCAGTGATGAGAAGCATTTTTTCATGTGCCTTTTGGTCATTTGTTTTCTTTTTTATCAAAGTGTCTGTTCATTTCTTCTCCCCATATTTTGATGGGATTAGATTTTTTTCTTGTAAAGTTCTGTCAGTGCCCTGTATATTTTGGATATTAGCCCTTTATCTGATGGGTATTGGGTGAATAGTTTCTCCCACTCGGTGGGTGGCTCTTGTATCCTGGACACTATTTCTGTTGAGGTGCAGAAGCTTCTCAGCTTAATGTACTCCCATCTGTTGATCTCTGCTTCTACTTATTTGGAAAGTGTAGTTTCCTCCTTGAAGATGCCTTTAGTCTCAATGTCATGGAGTGTTTTACCTACGTGTTGTTCTATATACTTTATGGTATCAGGTCTGATATCAAGGTCTTTAATCCATTTGAATTTTACCTTTGTACATGATATTAACTGGGGGTCTATGTTTGCTTTTTTGCAAGTGGCTAGCCAGTTCTGCCAGCACCACTTGTTGAAGAGGTTTTCCCTGCTCCACTTAGGATTTCTTGCTCCTTTGTCAAAAATTAGGTGCTTGAATGTCTGGGGAACATTGTCCGAGAATTCAAGCCTATTCCACTGATCTGAGGGTCTGTCTTTATTCCAATACCATGCTGTTTTTGATAACTATTGCTTTGTTGTACAGTTTAAAGTCGGGGAAAGTAATACCTCCCATTTTCCTTTTCCCTAGGAGTACTTTAGCTATTCAAAGGTGTTTATTGCTCCAGATGAACTTCTTAAGTGCTTGATCCACTTCTTTGAAGAATATCATGGGTATCTTTAGAGGGATCACATTAAATCTGTAGAATGCTTTGGGGAGTATTGCCATTTTAATGATGTTAATCCTGCTAATCCATGAGCAGGGTATTTCCATTTCCGTGTGTCCTCTCTTATTTCTTGGAGCAGGGCTTTATAGTTTTCTTTGTAATAGGTCCTTCATGTCTTTGGTCAAGTCGACTCCAAGATATTTGATTTTGTGTGGTGCTATTGTGAATGGGATTGCCTTCTTGATTTCCTTCTCTTCTCTATCATTATTGGTGTATAAAAAGGCCATTGATTTCTGTGTGTTAATTTTGTAGTCTGCCACCTTGCTATATGAGTCTATTGTTTCTAGAAGCTTTTGGTAGAGTCTTTAAGGTTTTATAAGTAGAGTATCATGTCATCTGCAAGCAGTGAGAGCTTGACTTCTTCCTTTCCTATCTGGATTCCCTTAATATCTTTTTCTTGCCTGATCACTATAGGAGTGGTGAGAAAGAATCTTAAAGACAAACAATCAGACAATGGAAAAAAGTACTCAAGGAGTGTGAACAGATTAAAAGAGAAGTCTTTGATAAACTCAACAAAAACAACATAAGAGTCATTGAAATCCCTTGGGGTCCGGGAGATAGCATGGAGGTAAGGCGTTTGCCTTTCATGCAAAAGGTCATCGGTTCGAATCCCGGTGCCCCATATAGTTCCCCGTTC
The DNA here is from genome assembly GCA_004027635.1 of Crocidura indochinensis. Classification (NCBI taxonomy): domain Eukaryota; kingdom Metazoa; phylum Chordata; class Mammalia; order Eulipotyphla; family Soricidae; genus Crocidura; species Crocidura indochinensis. Next base: position 15,295 of record PVKC010003709.1, read on the forward strand.
CTGCCAGGAGCAATTTCTGAGCATGGAGCCAGGAGTAACTCCTGAGCACTGCCGGGTGTGACCCAAAAACCAAAAAAAAAAAAAAAATGGTTAAAAAAAAAAAGAATCATTGGAATCCCTGAGCCCCAGGAAGGAGATCCCCAGGGAGATTTAACAGTCAAAGGCATCATCACAGAGAAATTTCCAGAGCTAAAGACTGCATGCAATCAAATCCTGCATGCCCAAAGAGTATCAGCCATAAGAGACCCGAAGAAAAACACCACAAGACACATCCTAGTTACAATGACGAATACCACAGATAGAGATAGAATATTGAAAGCAGCAAGATCAAAAAGGGAAATTACATTCAAAGGAGCATTCATAAAATTTACAGCAGACAGGTCAAAAGAAACTCTCTGGGCCAGAAGACAATGATGGGATAATGTGTGAAGACTGAATGAAATGGAAGCTTCACCTAGAATACTGCACCCAGCTCTAGGATACATAGCTTCATGGATAAGCCAGCTCAGAAACTTCACAGATGCAAAACAAGCCTTAAAAAGAAATCTGAATGGTATACTTTAAGACAAGACAGGCCAACAGACACACAAAACTTAGACACAGAATGGAGAAATGGATCAAAAAGATGAACCTTCTGCCTACAAGAAACACACATGAATAGTCAGAACAAACAGACCCAAAATCAAAGGCTGGAGGAAAATCAACACCCTTAAGACAGTTGGAGTGGCAATATTAATATTTGATGACATCAACTTTAGGCTCAGAAAAGTTGTAAGGGACAAAGATGGACACTTTGTATTACTAAAGAGATATGTGCCACAGGAACAAATCACATTACTAAACATATATGCACCACATTAGAGACCAGAAAATTATCTAATACAATTATTGCAAATTTGATAGGGGACATCAATAAAACACAATAATTGTAAGAGATCTCAACACGGTCCTGTCAACATTTGATAGGTCAACCAGATTAAAACCCAACAAAAATATACTAGTTCTGAAAAGAGAAATGGAAGAAAGAGACCTAGTATATATATACATATATATACATATGTATATATACATGTATATATGCATTTCATATATATACCATATGTATATATATATGATACACCATCCCCAGTAACCTGGATACACATTCTTCTCCAATGTACATGGGTCATTCTCCAGGATAGATTACATGCTGGCACATAAAACATACCTCCATAAAATCAAGAGGATAGAAATTTTGCAGGCTACCTTCACTGACCACAAGGCTCTAAAATTACAAATTAACTACAAAATTAGATGTGAACTACACAGAAGAAGATAGTTAACCACTGGAATTTAAACAGCCTGCTACTGAACATTCAGTTAGTCTGATATGAAATCAAAGAGAATATCAAAACTTTCTGGAAACAAATGAAAATGTAGACACAAACTATCAGAATTTATGGGACCCAGAAAAAGCAGTACTGAAAGGAATATTTATGGCATTGCAAGAACACATCAGGAGAGAAGAAGGGGCATACCTCAATACACAGCTCATAAAACTAGAAAAGGATCAACAAAAGGATCCAAAAATAGGGAGACAGAAGGAAATACCAAAGTTTAGAGCAGAAATCAATGAAGTGAAAACCGAAAAAAACAATCTGAAAGATCTACGAAAGCAAAAGTTGGTTCTTTGAAAAAGTAAACAAGATTGCTATTCCATTGGCAAAATTCACAACAAAATAGAGATAAACTTGATAACCCGTATTAGAAATGAAAAGGGTGAGATCACTACAGATATTGCAGAGATTCAAAGGGTAATAAAGACTACTTTGAGAAACTCTATGCCACCAATATGAGAATTTGGAAGAAATGTATAAATTCTTGAACTTCTACAACCTCCCACAGTTGAAAAAGGAATATGTAGCATTTCTAAATACCCGTATCAGCATTGAGGAAATTAAAATGATAATCAATTCTCTGTCCCCCCAAAAAGGTCAAGGCCCAGATGAATTCACTAATTAATTTTTTCAAACCTTTCAAGAGGAACTATTACCAATCCTGGCCAAGCTCTTTCATGAAATTGAAAAACAGGTACACTTCCAAATAGCTTTAATGAAGTCAACATCACCTTGATACCAAAATCAGACAGAGATTCTGCCAGTAAGGAAAATTACAGACCAATATCCCTGATGTACACAGATGCAAACATCCTCAACAAAATACTGACAAATAGAATCCAATGCCTCATTAAGAAGAACATTCACTATGATCAAGTAGGTTTCATCCCAGGAACACAATGATGGTTTAACATCCATAAATTTATCAACATAATGCACAACATCAACAAGAAAAATAAAAATCACATGATCGTATCAATAGATGCAGAGAAAGCATTTGATAAGGTCCAACTTCCATTTTTGATAAAGACTCAGCAAGATGGGAATGAAAGGAACATTTTTTAATATAGAAAAGGCCATCTACCACAGGTCAATGGTAATTATTATCCTTAATGGAGAAAAATCTAAAGCTTTCCCTCTAAATTCTGGTACAAGACAAGGCTAGTTTCTCTCACCACTCCTCTTCAACATAGTACTGGAAGTACTTGCTATAGCAATGAGGCATGAAAAAGCTATCAAGGAAATCCAGATAGGAAAGGAAGGAGTCAAGCTCTCACTGTTTGCAGATGATATACTTTACATTGAAAACTCTAAAGATGCTACCAAAAAGCTTATAGAAACAATAGACTCATATAGCAATGTGGTAGGTTACAAAATTAACACACAAAAATCAATGGCCTTTTTATACACCTATAATGCTAGGGAAGAAATGGACATTAAAAAAAACTTCATTCACATTAGTGTCACACAAACTCAAATATCTTGAGTCAACTTGACTAAAGATGTGAAGGACCTCTACAAAGAAAACTATAACACACTGCTCCAAGAAATAAGAGAAGACACTGGGATATAGAAACACATAACCTGCTCATGGATTGGTAGGATTTACATAATTAAAACTCCAATACTCTGGAAAGCATTATACAGATTTAATGAGATCCCTCTAAAGATACCCATGGCTTTTTTCAAAGAAATGGATCTAATAATTTTGAAAATCATTTGGAACAATTAACACACTTGAATAGCTAAAGCAGTCCATGGAAAAAGAAATATGGGAGGCATCACTTTCCCCAACTTTAAACTGTATTACAAAGCAATAGTTATCAAAATAACATGATATTGGAATAAAGACAGTGCCTCAGATCAGTGGAATAGACTTGAGTACTCAGAGAATGTTCCCTAGACATACAATCACCTAATATTTTTATAAAGGAGCAAGAAATCCTAAATGGATGAGGGAAAGCCTCTTCTACAAATGGTTTTGGCAAAACTGGTTAGCCACTTGCAAAAAAGCCAACTTAGACCCCCAGCTAATAACATGTATGAAGGTAAAATCCAAAAAAGATTAAAAATCTTGATATCACACCTGAAACCATAAGCTATATAAAACAACATAGGTAAATCACTTCATGTCATTGAGACTAAAGGCATCATCAATGAGGAAATTGCACTCTCCAAAAAAAGTGGAAGCAGAGATTAATGTATGGGCATATATTAAGCTGAGAATCTTCCTCACCTCAAAGGAAATAGTTCCCAGGATACAAGAGTCACCCACTAACTGGGAGAAACTGTTCACCCAATACCCATCAGTTAAGTGTCTAATATCCAAAATATACAAAATACTGACAGAACTTTACAAGAAAAATAAAAATCTAACCCCATCAAAATATGGGCAGAAGAAATGAAAAGTCACTTTCAAAAAGAAGAAATTCAAATGGCAAAAAAAGGCACATGAAAAAATGCTCCACATCATTAATCATCAGGGAGATGCAGATCAAAACAACTATGAGATACCATCTCACGCCACAGAGATTGGCGCACATTACAAAGAATAAGAACAAGGAGTGTTGGTGGGGATATAGAGAGAAAGGGACTCTTATTCACTACTGTTGAAAATACCACCATGCCACCATAAAGGTCTAGTCCAACCTTTATGGAAAGTGATATGGAGATTCCTACAAAACCTGGAAATTGAGCTCCCATATGATTCAGGAATATACCCTAGGAATACAAAAATACAATACAAAACCCCTTCCTCACACCTATATTCATTGCAGCACTATTTACAATAGCCAAACTCTGGAAACAACCTTTATGCCCTTCAACAGATGAATGGCTAAATAAACTGTGGTACATATATGCAATGGAATATTATGAAGCCGTCAGGAGAGATGAAGTCATGAAATTTTCGGAAACATGGATGTACATGGAATATATTATGCTGAGAGAAATAAGTCAGAAATAGAGAGATAGACACAGAATCGTCTCACTCTTCTATGTGTTTTAAAAAAAATAAAAGACATTTTTTCAGTAATCTCAGAGACAAAGAGAAAAGGGCTGGAAGGTCTAGCTCACTACATGAAGCCCACCACACAAAGTGGTGAATGCTATTAGAGAAATAACTACACTGAGAACTATGATAACAGTGTGAATGAATGAGGGAAGTGGAAAGCCTATCTAGAGTACAGGCAGGGCTGGGCTGGGGAGGAGTAAGATTTGGGACATTGGTGGTGGGAATGTTTCACAGGTGAAGGGGTGTGTTCTTTACATGACTGAAACCAAACTACAATCAAATTTGTAATCAAGGTGTTTAAATAAAGATATTAATAAAAATAATAATTGTTCCTTGGACTGGAGTGGTAGCTCAAGCAGTAGGGCATTTTCTTGTATGTGCTAACCTAAAACAGACCGTGGTTCAAGTCTCTGGCAACGATGCTTGGTCCCCAGAACAGGAGTGATTTCTGAGCTCATATCCTGGAGAAACCCATGAGAGTCACTGGGTGTGGTCCAAAAAGCAAACAAAAAAGAATTTATTTTATGATTTCTAATAACTTTTTTTGTGTGTGTGGTTTTTGGGTCACACCTGGCAGTGCTCAGGGGTTACTCCTGGCTCCATGCTCAGAAATTGCTCCTGGCAGGCACGGGGGACCATATGGGGCTCTGGGATTCAAACCGATGATTTTTGCATGACAGGCAAATGCTATCTCCCGGGCCCTTGATTTCTAATAACTCTTAAATTTGCTTTGTAATATTTTTGAGTTACAAGTTACACTATTCAATATATGTTGATATTTAACAAAGTTGACTATACAATTTAAGAAAAAAATATGTTGTATAGACTCTGCAAATCTATTTGTCATTACAAGCAATATCTTTGCATTTTTATGTTAATTGATGCATATAGGCCTTTAAGAATTATCCTTCCAAGTTTCTCTCAATAATGTTTTTATATACATGCATCAATTATGATTTTAGTCATTCTCCTTTCCTAAGTTTTTTATAGTGTAATTCCCAGATATTTATCATAACTGTCATCACTTAGCTTACTCTTTGAAATAATAAGCCTATTTCCCTGCTCTCCATCTCCATCTCCTTCTTTTCAAATCTAAGACTATTAGCTATGTAAAGTACACAAAGATTATGTGTCTATTTTGAGTTGCTGTTTATATTATTCTTACTATTGTAAAATGTCTGATATTGGAAAATACATCTAAAGGAGTCCCAAACTCAATTTACCTGGGGGTCGCAGGAGGCAAAGTTGGGGTGAGGCAGGGCCGCATAAGGGATTTCACAAAAAAAAAAGTTCTCAAACGTCATTATTAAACAGTTTTAATTATTTCTTCTGAACATGAATAGTACATTGAGTGAAGATCATGAACAGTTCTTCTCAACATGGCATCTTTTGCCTATTCCTTGCTGCCAGAGACTTGACAGCGCTTCTTCTCACAATTCTGAACCACATTTGGCTTTAGAGAGGAAGCAGTTGAGACCCTCAGTATGCCTTGAAGATGATCATCATTAAGTCTAGACCTGTACTTTGACTTATTGAATTTCAATGTGGAGAGTAACTTTTCATACAAATACGTGCTTCCAAAAAGGCACAAGGTATGCTTGAACATTCGGGAATGCTCAGGAAAGCTGGGGGGCAATTCTCTCAAAAATTGCCCATGCGGGTCCGGGAGATAGCATGGAGGTAAGGCGTTTGCCTTTCATGCAAAAGGTCATCGGTTCAAATCCTGGTGCCCCATATGGTCCCCCGGGCCTGCCAGTAGCAATTTCTGAGCATGGAGCCAGGAGTAACCCCTGAGCACAGCCGGGTGTGACCCTCCCCCCCACAAAAAAAAAACCCACAAAAAATTGCCCATGTATGTCTGCTTTTCCATTAATCTCCCTGAACTTGGCTTTGAGATCAGAGTTGCAGGTCAATGAGCTCCATTTGAAGCACAAAAGGGGCATCTTGCACATCAAAGGAAAAGGGGTCCACAAAAAATTGGAAAGTGGTTCTGTGCATTTTGAAGTCAGCAAATCTGTGATCAAATTCCTTCTCTAGCTTAAAAATAGCATCAACATATTTCTCACCACTGAATGGTATGCCTGCATCAGCAAGTTCCTTGCATGCTTGGAAATGGCAAAGGTTTGTCTGAGAGAGCTGGGATTTCCAAAACGCAAGTTTTGTGGAGAATGCTCTCACGTTGTCATAGGCAGCACTGATAAGCTGCCCGGGCCTTGTAACATCTTGTTTAGTACATTCAGCTTATGTGTGATGTCAACAAGAAAAGCTAAGTCCGTGAGCCATTTGTGATCACTCAACTCAGAAACAGCATTCCCATCCTTTTCCATGAAGGCTTTCACTTCTTTCTTTTCTTTTCGTTTTTTTTTTCTTTTTGGTGTTTGGGTCACACCCGGCAGTGCTCAGGGGTTACTACTGGCTCCATGCTCAGAAATTGTTCCTGGCAGGCACGGGGGACCATATGGGGCACCGGGATTCGAACCGATGACCTTTTGCATGAAAGGCAAACGCCTTACCTCCATGCTATCTCCCGGGTCCGGCTTTCACTTCTTTCAACTCAAAAAATCTTTTCAGGCCATTTCCTATGCTGAGCCAATGTGCCTCCGTGAAATAGAGCACTTCTCCATATTCTGACTCCATTTCCTCTAAAAAGCATGGAACCTCCTGTGCTTTAAGCCCCTGGATCTGATTTGGTTGATGTATTTCACAACAACGGACATCACATTGTCACATGGCAGGCATTTACTGCAAAGGACCTGCTGATGGATAATCCAGTGAAGAGGAATGGCCTTCTCTACACTCTCTTCTTCAAGTTTTTTTTGAACAAGTGTCACCAGTTCATTTTTCTTCCCTGTCATCGATGGTGCTCCATTGGTTATTATTCCAACAAACCTCTTCCATGGCGAACCTACATTCTCAATGGCATCACACAGATGCCAAAATATCTTATTAGCGGTGGTCTGGTCATGCATTGGAATTATTGTGAGCAGCTCCTCTGTCAATTTAATATTGCAATCAACACCAGGGACATAAATTGTGAGCAGTGCAGTGTCTGTTATATCTGTGCCCTCATCAAGAGGAACTAAGTATGCATTAAAGCATTTGCCTTTCTCACACAGTTGATGATAAATGTCACTTGACATGTCAGAAATGCACTCTGCCACAGTGTTGGCAGAAAGGCTGATTTTGCTAAACTGACCTTTCTTTTCTGGACAGATAATACTTGCAGTCTGTAACAGCATTTTTATTTTTTTTTTAACAAATTCTCCTTCTGTGAATGGTTTACCTGCCTTAGCAATCATCTCACTAACCATGTAACTAGCTTCGACTGATGCATTATCTCTTTGGTTGCTTTCTTGAAGAAAACTTGTTGCGTCATTAGACATACTTTAAGACTGGCAACTCGCTTGGCTCTCTCATTTCCTGGATATTTTGCACATTCCTCAGCATGTTTAGTTGAATAATGGTGTTTCAATTTGTATTCCTTGTGCACTGCAACTTTCTCTGAGCAAATAAGACATGTGGGGTTGCCCCTGTGCTCAATAAAGAAATACTTCATCTCCCACTTTTTCTGAAGTTGTCTGTGCTCATCATCAATCTTTCTCTTCAGTGCAGACTTTGATGAATTCATGATGGAGGCATGACAAAATCTAATTCTGTAATAAACTTCTCTCCTTTCTCTCTCTTAGGCCTCTGATAGTGCAAGGGACAGTGGACAGGAGCAGTGGAAATGGCGTCTGCACTAGGCGCAAAGTATTTGTGATTATTCACTTACCGAATATTCACAATAAAAAAATCTCATTAGTAAGAAAAAAATCGCAAAAAAATCGCATTAAACATTTGCATACCCCAAACAGAACTGCTCGGGGTATGTGAATATTTAATACAATTTATTTCTTACTAATGCGATTTTTATTGTGATTATTCGGTAAGTGAATAATCATGAATACTGTAATATATGAAGGCCGGCCACAGACCACAAAATGTTGTACAAAGGACCGTAAACGAGACCCCTGATCTAATACCTTTAATATAAAATATTCCTTTTAGGAAAATAACGAATTTGAGTTCAGCACAATTCATAATTATAGTGTCTAATAAACAAAGAAAAATAAAGGAAATCTAATATAGATATGTATCCTTAATCAAAGGTATTCTGAATAGTTTTTTGGATAATAAACTTTCATTCTGATGACTGACTAAATCCAATTTCCAAGTCAGGGTCTTTCTACTTAAAGAACTAATTTCTCTTGTATCCTATGAACCAAATGGTAAAAAATGCTTAATCAGGTGAATAAATATGAAATAACTCAACCAATGATTCTCTCTCAGTAGCTATAGGCAATTATTTTGATGGATATAGCTATAAATTCATTGGCATCTTCATTAATTTTATTACTTAGCTAAGTAAGTAGAAAGTGTAAGCACCTATTATACTTAAAAGTATAATAGTAGCTATTGGGTTACTCTATAATTATAAATGTAACATTACAAAAGAATAAAAAATACAAGAGTAAGATACAAGGAGTGCTTATAATAATACACTAATGCTGTACTTAACTAGATAAATCAAATTTAAAAGATATTAAACTATTAAGCAGTAACTCCACTACTAATTATTTATTTAAAAAATATAAAACTAAAAAAAAATAAAACTATTGTGGATTAATAGACACTAAGGGTACAACTATGACTAAGAAAATATTTTTTATTTGTTTCTTTTTGGGATACACAGTGGTGCTCAACTCTTAGAAATCCCTCCTTGTGGGATCCTGGATTATATTGTATGCTGGGGATAGAACCAGATGAGCCCCATGCAAAGCAATCACCCTACAAGCTGTAATATTGCTCTGGCATAAGAATCTCTTAAAATAGTTTTAGAAAAATGAAAAATAATTGCTAAGTAATTAACTCTGACAAAATGGAGTAATTGGCAGAGCATAAAATTGCCAAGATATGAATTTTAAGAAGTGTATTTACATTGAAATGTATATTTCAGTGGCTTATATGGTGTGGTAATATTTATTTGAAGAGACTTGAGCCTGCAGTCCTAAAACATTTTAAGACAAAATTACAATGTTGTAAACTGGTATTGCTTAAATAATATATGTAAGTATTTTTACATATGAATCCCCTAAGTGGTGAAAATAAAATCACCAAATGAAAAAATTTATCAGCAATTGGTAAGAATATGGACCAATAAGAGAATTGCTGATATAATAATAGAAAATGCAAACAATTATAGATAAAACTTATTTGGCAGTTTCTTTTTTTATAAATATAATTTTTATTTAAGTAACATGATTATAGTTGGGTTACAGTCACAAACAGAACAGCCCCCTTCACCAGTGTAACATTCCCCTCCCAATCTCCCCCTCCCATCCCCTGCCTGTATTCGAGACAGACATTTTACTACAGTTATTTGTTTTTAAGTTCAGTAAATGGTTTTTTTTTTCTTAAAGGAAAAGGTTGAAAGAAAAAATAGTAAAGGTGTGACAGTGGCAATCACTGTTGTTTGCATAGGCCCAGAAAAATATGGGGAAAATGGAAAAAAATCCTTGGCCTGATTAAAGGCCTCATCCCCGAAGTTTATTCTGGATTCCAGGCATACCAGTCTATTCAATCCTAGTCATTCTCTGTGGTCCGGTGAAACTTTTTCACACTTTCGCTGTTGTTGGTATCAAGTTCTATGTTTAAAGATTTTGGATTCTATGCATTTCTTTTATCAAAGTCAGACTGATGTAGAGCATCCTCTAGTTTCAGCATACCATTAGATGCAGAGTGATCTGCCTTGCAAGCAGGCTGTTGCTGAGTTTTCTGGGTGTTGAGAGCACTCTTTGAAGTAAGTCAAAGCCAGAGCAGTAGTAGGTCTTCCCTGGTAGAGATTTGGATCTTGCTATTTTATAGACAATTGTGGTTGTTTCCATAGATGGGATCCATTGTTCAGAGGTGTATGGGCGATGTCCTTTCTTCTGAGACCTAAGCCAAATCTCTATTAGATAAGAACTTGTTTACATATGTATTATTTTCCCATTTTAATGTGCCTATGCAAAATAGAAACAATGCCACAAAATATTTTTGGTGTATCTGGGGGCCGACAAATAAAGTCCAACATTCCCCATAACTTGGTTTAAACATGCATTCTATACAGATATACTCTTCTAGAAGATATACTCTTCTACCAGTATTGCTTATAAAACAGATCTCATAGGGGGAAAAGCAAGCAGTCAAATAACAAAATCATTGTCACTATATGAGGATATTCAAAAAGAGTCATAGATGTTAAGGGAACACATCTGAAATATGCAAAGAAGATACTCATGTCCCTTTTTATGTTTTAGAAATAGTCAAGAGGAAAGGTGTTGTTTCTGAGACACCACTTTGATCTGTGATTTTGCCAAGCAAAGAGTGCACGGAGTCATCTTATCCTCGCGTTTCCTGCTGACGCTTCCTGCTTCCTAATTGCTCTCCCTGCAGGAACCGGGGAGCCTGGGATCTCCTTTAAACTGTTCCTCACCGGAACCCACTTGCTGGGACCCTGAGCAGGAGGCCAGGGGTAACCCTAGGAACCAGGAGAAGGAGAGAGCAGACTATGGGGGTGGGGACAATCGAGACTGCATCTTCCCCTAAGCTTGGCCAAAAAGCCTACTGCATGTCGTCCTCCTGTTGCCTGCTGAAACTTCAGACTCCCCCGAGGCATTTGCTTTCTAATTGTTGGAAGCCAGAAGTTCACCAGTTCCCTCCCCGTCCCCTGCAGGAACAGGGAAATCTGGATTCTCCTATAAATTGCTCCTCCAAGAAACCCATTTGCTGGGACCCTGAGCAGGCAACCAGGGGTAACCCTGGGACTGGGAGGAAGTGGTGGGAATGCTGTGTGTGTGTGTGTGGGGGGGGGGCAGCCTAATGCTGCATCTTCCCCTAAGCTTGGCCAAAATGTCTATCTCATGGAGCCATGTCTTCCCCATGTTGCTTGCTGAAACTTCAGATTCACTTCAAAACATTACTGTAAAAGATATGTAATCATTAGTACAAAAAAAATGGTTAAATGTGGGGTAATAGTAGGTGGGAGTGAGGGAATAAAGGAATAAAATGAGCTTCTGGGCAGCGTTCTGAATATGACAAACAGATTAAACATAATGATATCCAAATATTTGTCTATATGTTCAATGGAGAGGTTTAGTATGGAAACTTGTCAGGGACTTCCTGAAACCAGAACCTCTTCTGCTGCAATTCCCCATGTTGGCAGAAACTCCCAGTTCCCAGGAAGGAAAGAGAACCTTCAAGAGCTGGAAGGCTGGAAGTTCAAAGCCCCCACCCAAACCTTCCCTCCGGAGTCAGGTGGATAATGGGGAAAACCTAGGGTGACCTTTAAGCTCCTCCAAGAGACCCACCTTGCTGGCTGGCCCAGGCATGTAGCCCAGGGGAAGCCCTGGAGTTCCAGAGGAAGGAGGTAGCAGGGTGCTGGGGTGACCCAAGTCCCGTACCCTTCTTAGGCCTGGTTAAAAAGGCCTTTGGCATGGGGGAGGTCTGCCAAACCCCATGCTGGCAGAAAATTGGCAGTTTCTTTATGGGTTCATTAGTTATAAAAGTATCTTGTTATGAATCATATCCTAGGTTCAAAGCATTGTACTTCATAGCTACATTCCTGTTTTTTACATTAAACATTTTTTAACATCAAAATTTAGCAATTTTTCAAATATGCTAAATCTATATTTTTACAAAATGTGTACATTAATTTTATTGTTCATATGTGATAGCACATACTTCTGAGGTAAACCAATATAATCCATAGACTTGATTCTTTATGTAGTTATTTTTTCTGATTTTATTTAAATCCCTTAGTTTACAAAATTGTTTTTCAAAATTTTTCTTTTACTAGATATTTTTTATAGATTCATTTGCCATTATTGACAAAAAGCTATATAAATATATTTTTGTTAAGGTATATCTTATAGATGAGTGAAAAATGAAAATAAGGTTGGAGGGAAAGTCTCACTGGTGGAGTTTGATGTTGGAACAATGACTTCCTATTATTGCATTATGAACAACTTTGTAAGCCATAGAATTTATATAAAGTTCAAGGAAAAGATACAACAATATACATAAAATAATATGAAACATAAAGTTCTCTAAGTATTGACTTTTTTCTATGATCCCAGAAGTTCTATCAGAAAATCTATCTGCATTACAATGTCCATTTACAGCTCTATTCTTAATAGTCAAAACATGAAAACAGCAGAAGTGTCCAAGAACATGTGATTTGTTCCAAGAACATGAAACTATTTGATATGTCCATAGTGAAATGAGATTCATTCCCTATAAGAAAAGATTAAAACATGCAATTTGTTACTATTATTAAAATAGTAAGGATCTGGAATTTTATCATGCTGAGTGAACTAAGTCAAAATAGAGGGATTGACAAAAGATTTATATCATGCATGGTATATAAAAAACATATAAAGTTGGGGATATCAAATGACCAAAGAAAACATCATAAGATCCCGAGAAATGGTCTACAGAATTGACCTTACCATTATAGGGGCTTGGAAGGGGGCTAAGTTGAGTATAGGCAATAAATAGTATGTAGGAGAATGTAGCACAATATATGCACACTTAGTTTATATTGGATATTAGATTTTAATTAAGAGTAATTATACATCACTTTTAATGTTAAATGTTAATTTAAAATGATAAATTTTATAATTTATAAAATAGTATCTTCCTTTTCAAGTGTTCAGCTCTTAGCTTCCTATATTGTCCCTGAGTACTGCCAGAAGTGATTCCTGAGTGCAGAGCCAGGAATAACTCCTGAGCACCACTGGATGATGTCCAACAAAACCCCAAAATAATTAGAAAGAAAAGTTAAGTAAAATTGAATAACCTGGCTATTTTTTATACTTTAATCAGCAGAAAAAAATCAGTGAAGTATTAATTCAGACTCCTTCTAGTTAATAAATGATGGAGTTATTCACTAAGTTTAAAATACTATGTGTGGATGAATTAAATGAGAACATTTAAAAAGTATATTGAAGTGTGGGATCAGGGAAATAGGAGACATTGGTGGTAAGAAAGTTGCACTGGTGAAGGGGTGTGTGCATTTTATGGCTGGAACTCAATTATGAACATATTTGTATCCATAATGCTTAAGTAAAGAAGAAAAGTATATTGAAGTGGAAGAATGTTTGAATTATCTAATTTTAAGAAGCCATTATAATAGTATATGTAATGTTTACTGAACTTGGGTGATGTTCTAGAATATATGTTAAAAATAAAGGCATACTACATAAATAACCTATGAAATTCTTAACTGTCAAATTAACCAAATGTTCTCCCTAAATTATAGAAAAATAATAATAAAAACTTAAGTATCAAGTGCTTTTAGAAGAATGATAGAATATTAAAATATGGTTTTGCTCTAAATACATGCTTTCTAGATTCTAAACTCTTTTAAAGATTAAAAAAGTCTCCTAAATCCTTGTTTATTTAATTATTTTTATAAAATTAAAAATGCACAAAAATTATTATGGTGTTCTTTTATATAAACTTTTTGTTTCTTTTCATCATATCCAGAGGTTTCTTGGGATCATCCCCAGCAGTACAAGGGGAAATGATACAGTTCTGTAGACTGAACATGGACTCCTGCATGAAAAGCTTGTAATATAAATCTTTGAGCAATCATTTTGCCCATAGCAAGACTCTGGAAACAACCAAGATGCCCATCATCAGATGAATGGCTAAAGAAACTGTGGTACATATACAAAATGAAATATTATGCAGCCGTCAGGAAATATGAAGTCATGACATTTTCCTCTACATGGATATACATGGAATCTATTATGAGTGAAATAAGTCAGAGAGAGAGAGAGAGAGAGAGAGAGTAAAACACAGAATGGACTCACTCATCTATGGGTTTTAAGGAAAATGAAAGACATTCTTGTAATAATTTTCAGAGACAAAAGAGAGGAGGGCTGAAAGTTCTAGCTCACCTCATGAAGCTCACAGCAAAGAGTGATGAGTTTAGTTAGAGAAATAACTACATTGAGAACTATCCTAACAATAAGAATGTATAAGAGATAGAAAGCCTATCTAGAGTTCAGCAGGGGGTGGGTGAGGAGGAGGGATATTTGGGACATTGGTGATGGGAAGGTTGCAGTGGTGATGGGGGGGGTTTACATGACAGAAACTCAACTTCAATCATGTTTGTAATCAAGGTGTTTAAATAAAATATTATAAATTAAAGTAAAATAAAATCATAATTAAAAAAGTTATTAGAGACAAATATAACTTAGAAATTTAATAAGGAACCATCTCAAATTATTACTAATCTTTAATGGTACTTTATTTTAATTCTGCCGTCAAGTCCACCATTGTGGAAAACGATATGGTGATTTCTCCAAAAGCTGGAAGTTGAACTCCCATATATCCAGCTATATCACTAGGAACACAAAAATACAATACAAAAATCCTTTTCTCACACCTATATTCATTGCAGCGTTGTTTACAATAGCCAGACTCTGGAAACAGCCTAGATGCCCTTCAATAGATGAATGGTTAAAGAAAACTATGGTACATATACACAATGGAATAATATGCAGCCATCAAAAGAGATGAAGTCATAAAATTTTCTTACACATGGATGTATATGGAATCTATTATACTGAGTGAAATGAGTCATAGGGAGAGAGATAAACACATAATGGTCTCACTCATCTATGGGTTTTGAGAAAAATGAAAAACATTGTGTAAATGATTCTCAGAGACAAAATAGAGGACTGGAGGGTCCAGCTCCTGACACCACAGGGATCATTTAGTGCAGTCACAGAAATAATTACACTGAGAACTATCATAACGAAATGTGACTGAATGAGGGAAGTAGAAAGCCTGTCTAGAGTACAGGTCGGTGTGGGATGAGGAAGAAGGACACTTGAGATATTGGTGATAGGAATGTTGCACTAGTGAAGGGTTTATATATATATATATATATATATATATATATATATATATATCAAAAAAAGAAAAAGGAAAAGAAAAAAGCTACGTCTTCCCAATGCTTACCACAGGCTGTGTCCTTTACAGTAACTGTATAGTAAGAGGAGGTACAGTGAATGCACCCCATATACACCTCAACCCAGGTCTGTATTGTGAATTGGGGAACAATAAAAAAGAATAGGTAATAAATAAAAGGTAGTTTTGTCAGGTGACCTGAAGGCCATTATTCAAAATCAATACAATATTGGACTTGGATGGCTTGTACAATCGCTTGTTTAAACACAGGGAAACCAAAAGCACTAAGAATGAATTTATTTTTCAGTGGTCACAATTTATATTCTATAAAGGTAAAATCTGACAAAGACGTGTTATATGTACTAGCAGGAAAATAAAAATCATCAAAGGTTTTCTAAGTAACACTCTCTTCCTACTCGTGTAATACTTTGCTAGCAATAGCAGCTGGGAAAACTCATTAAATTCTTGGAATTGAGCCTACCTTTACTTTTAATCTCAGATTTGTTCTACGCCTTTCCTAGACAATATGAGAGTCTGATAAAAGAAAGGTTTTTAAAATGCTGTGTTTAGAGCTGAGTATTTTTGTTATAATAAATGCAGCTGTAAAACACAAGATACATTGTGTATTCCCAAACATTTCAGGGGTAGGGACCGTGTAAGGAGAATTATGTTTGGTAGATTTTTTTATATTATAGGAAGATTCTTTACATATTTATGGTCTCCCCTTTTTTGGTGGTAAAAGTTTCCAAGTAGAGTTAATACCAATTATCTTGGTTCAGTAGTAGGTACATATGGAGATGGCAGGATGTAGATATATTGAGGAAAAAATAAACCTATTTTCAAATAATAAAACAGAAACCTTAAATTTAGAGAGTGCTTTGAATCTAAAGGTGATCTCTCAGGCTTATATTATGCCCTAAACATATCTCTCTTGTGTCTTTATTTTGCTTGCTTTATTTTTTACACTTATTTTTTTCTGATTTCACTTTTAAGTATGTATTCCCTACCTTTTTCTTTCTATTCAAATCTCCCTAAGTGGATTTCATTCAACACAAACTGTTTCTTCATTAATTTTTAAAGTAAATAAACATGGAAAGTCAAGTCTTTTTTTTCTTTCTTTCTGGTTTTTGGGCCACACCGGCAGCACTCAGAGATTACTCCTGAATCTGTGCTCAAAAATCACTCAAACATATAGTCTTTTGAATTATTAAACTCCTTTTAAATACAAGAAATGGAATCGAATTTTATAACAAGTACAAAAAGTAAATTAAGAAAGATTAAAGATAAATTAACATTCAAAAAATAAAATTGATAATTCTTTTTTATACATAAGAATTTTAATGTATTTTAATTTAAAATTTCCATTTTATCAATATATTATTATTAATTATTGTATATTATTATTTATCATATATTTATTATATTATGTATTATTATTGATTATATTGTTATATATTTACTATATTATTATTTATTTATTATTATGCTGACTTATTTCACTCGCACAATAGATTCCATGTACATTCATATATAGGAAAATTTCATGACTTCATCTCTCCTGACAGCTGCTTAATATTCCATTGTGAATACGCATCACAATTTCTTTAGCCATTCATATGATGAAGGGCTTCTTGGTTGTTTCCAGAGTCTGGTTAATAGTGCTGCAATTAATATAGTTGTGAGAAAGAGATTTTTATATTGTATTTTTTTGTTCTTACGGTATATCTCTAGGAGTGAGATAGCTGGATCATATGGTAGCTCAATTTCCAATTTTTGGAGGAATCTCCATAACACTTTCTATAAAGGTTGGGCTAGATGGCATTTTCACGAGCAGTGGGATAAGAGTTCCTTTCTCTCCATATCCCCGCCACCAATGCATGTTCTCATTCTTTGTGATGTGTGCCAATCGCTGTGGTGTGAGATGGTACTTCATAGTTGTTTTGATTTGCATCTCCCTGTTGATTAGTGATGTGGAGTTTTTCACGTGTCTTTTGGCCATTGTGTATTTCTTTTTCTTTTTCTTTTTTTTTTAGTTTTTCTGGCCACACCCGTTTGATGCTCAGGAGTTACTCCTGGCTAAGCACTCAGAAATTGACCCTCGCTTGGGGGGACCATATGGGACACTGGGGGATCGAACCGTGGTCCTTCCTTGGCTAGTGCTTGTAAGGCAGACATCTTACCTCTAGCGCCACCTTGCCGGCCCCAGCCATTGTGTATTTCTTTGAGAAAGTGTCTGTTTATATCTTCTCCCCACTTTTTGATGGAATTAGATGTTTTTTTTTTCTTGTAAATTTCTGTCAGTGCCTTGTATATTTTGGATATTAGCCGCTTATCTGATGGGTTTTGGGCGAATAGTTTCTCCCACTCAGTGGGTACTTGTGTGTCCTGGGCACTATTACCTTTGAGATGCCGAAGCTTCTCACTTAATATATTCCCATTTGTTTTAATAATAATTCTTAGCCTGTTCTTTGCATATAGATTGCTGTTAGAATAAATCCTATAGGGCGACTTCTCATTTTAACTGTTTATAAAATAATGGACTGCTATTCTCTAAATTTTAGTTATTTAAGCTATTTTTATATGTCTATTTTTGTATTTATTTACAGATTATAAAGCTTGTACACTTTTTTACTTTCAGAGAGAATTTTAGAATTAATTTATACATTATAGCTAAATCAGGTTTTGACACATCTTATTTGACATCATGAAAAATTATTATTTTTACCCTTTTACTCTGGGGACTGGCTATGATAGAGTTTAAATCAATGGCAGAAATAGAATGAAAGAAAAAGGGCAGAACATTGCATTAATCTTCAAGAATTAAGGAAAAGAAAGAAAGTAGAGAAAGAAACAAATGAACAAAAGATAAGCATAATAATGAATATAATTAAGTAGAACATTGTAAAGCATAGGTTAATTTTCATCATCTTATCTACAGAGTTCACTCACATATGCTGCATCTTTGAAGGAGCCTGGAATCACCCATTACTAAAGACAGCTGCTTTATTTTCCAAATTCAGTAATGAGTAGAAAAACCTTCAGCACCTGAAAATAACATCTCCATGGTTTCTCAGCAATCATTTTGATTGGCAAATAATTATAACTGCATCATTACCATTTAATGACTTGGCCAGTTCCATTGGTACCTGAAAGATAATAAAATGGTGTCAGTATTACTCATATCTTTTAATTGCTCCATTCACATTTCTTTTATTATCCTATGGGCAAAATTATAACACTTGGCTAGACATATAGCAGATAAAGAAGACATAATGGTCCAGATTAAAATACATTCCATAAGTACCCATTACATTGGATCACTATGAGAGACAATATAACTTCGCAATAAAAACTATTTACTGATAAAAATTAAAATTGCTTTTAACAACTTTATTGCAAGCAGACAATTATAATTATATTGAATTGAAGTTGCTGTTCCAGTATGTCTGACTAAGAATGAATAGGGAAAGGAAAGCAAAAGAAATTATAAATCCCAAGAGCAAGTGCAAGAATCCTGTGAAATTAAAAAAAAAAAAAAGGAACATCTACATTTGAGTTGTGAATGTCATTCACTCACTATTCACATAGTTCCAGGAACTGGCTCCTGTTTACTTACATGTTTAAACAAAAATAAAATAATCTGTCCACACCATTCCTTCACAATTTAAAATACTTCATAGAACTTGGATGTGTAGTGTTTCTGAGTTTTGAGAAATATCCTAATCAGCTCTTCATTTTCATCTAGAATATATTGTTGACAAGTCAGATATCTCTATGGAATGATTAGTAAAAGCATTTCAAAGGAATAGAAAAATAGAAATAGAAAATAGAAAAATAGAAAAAAATTGGGAATCTCACCATCTCCAGGTTTATTCCTGACACATTTTCATGCTTTAGCTCAAAGCTGCACCGGAGTGAATACTGAGAATTCAGTAAGGCATTTCAATTTTGATCTATAATCTGGGATTCTGTGAATCTCTGTGCATCACATGTATATGCCAAGCATTCTTTATAAGCTGGAATCCAATAATTATGATAAATACACTAGTCAATAAGATTGAGCAGCTGAGCACTGAATTAGCTAGTTTAGTCTTCACTATAATCTTGTGTATATTATGTATGCATGTTATTCAGATTTTCTAAATAAGTCCACAATATAGAGAGAAAGGGGGCCAGAATGATAGCACAGTTAGTAGACCTTTGCTTAGCACCCAGTTGACCAGGGTTCAAACCTTAGGTAATTTTATTTAGTGTGTTCTTTAGGTAATTTTATAATGTTTCTCAAGTAATTTTAATAGGAATGGTGATTTCTTAGTAATGGGTGTGATTGCAGTAGAATTGACCAGGCTATTGGCTTCTGTTTTTTACTTTGCTTTTAGAAATCTAGTCCAGGCTGCAATTTCAAGGTAAGAAAGACTAGGCCAAAAGAGACAGCTGATTCCTGAACCAGACTGTCAACCATAAAGACACTCCAATGCAAGGACATCTTGCATTCCATCCTAGAGGCACCTTGGAGGGACAGGATGGAGGTGGAACCAAACTGACCATCTTATGTTCCAAGATGGGGACATCTTGGTTCCCGTAAAGGGTAGATGGCACTTGAAGATTTGGGAGGAATAATTGCATACAGTCACCAAAAAAGGGAATATCACATAAATGGCAAATAGGTATAGAATGAGAGTAAAATCTAGTTTAATGCCATTTTCTTTTCTGTCACTGACTTATCTGAGGTAGAAACATGGGACCCCAGATTCCCTCCTCCCAAGAGCCCACGGCCAGGGCCAGCACCTCCACCCTGGTCACATGGGGCATCTCCACCCTGCTAGCACGGGGCCCTCCCAAGTCAAATCAGTACACACCTAAAGACCACCTGGAGGTCCTACCCATATCACAAAATATCATTGGGATGAGGGCTGGAACTAATGATGTCATGAAGAGGCTGGAACAGATAGAAAATCACACTTTTTCCTGTGATTGTTATTGGTGACTTTAAATTGTAACACTCATGTGGAACCTATGAAATGCTTTGTTTTGCTTTGATTTTTTTTATCATATGAATTTCCTTAAATATTTGTGAATCTGTATGCTCACCCTGACCAAAGTCCAGCTGTGACAGGAGGCTGTAGTGGACCCCCAGAGTTCTGTGAACAAATAAATCTACATTGTTGAATTGAATCTCTGTAAGTGTGTGGTCTCCAACTTGGCAGTGAACTTTACCCAGACCCTAGGCATACCCGGACCCTGGACACCTGCTCTGGACCCCGGGCATTCCCAAACCTTGAACCCCAATAAGGTCTTAAACTCTTGTGGTCACTTTTAACAATTTTAGTTTTGTCAAGCTCTTAGTGTTTAAGGTGACAAATTCTTTAGATTTTGAATATTTAGTATCAAGAGTTCTCATATACATAATTTTCAATTTTTATAACAAAATTTAAAATATTAGTTCAACCAATAATAAATTTAAAGTTCATACATATTTACTAAATTATTAACTAAAATACCTATATATTAATTTAGCAATGTTACCATGCCATTTTCTTCAAATCAGTAGTCATTGATCATCTGCTATTTGATCATGCACAGAAGAACAAATTGTATAGTAGTGTTGCTTTTGTGTCTTGGGGTTTAATAAACATCTCAAAACCTAATAATTACACAAAAATAACCACAAAGGAAAAAGTGCATCCGAGAAACACACAGTGAAATTCCAAAGAGTGATATTAGGTTTATCAGAAGATTTGACTATTATATAAAAACAAAACAGACAGGAGGCAGGAAAAAGGATAAAAGGGACAAAAAGCAATAAAGACTGAAATCTACTCTTCTAACTTATGTGTTCTAAAATTTGAAGTCTCTTTAAGATCTTTTGCATTGAATTTCACTCTGAACTCTTTTCTTTCTTTCATTTTTCTTTTTTTCTTTTTGTTTTTTTGGGCCACACCTGGTAACACTCAGAAATTGCTCCTGGTTTGCAAGACCATATGGGATGCTGGGGTATTGAACTACAGTCCTTCCTAAGCTAGTGCTCACAAGGTTGACAACTTATGGCTTGTGCCACCACTCTGGCCCCAAACACTCATTTTTTAAAATATATATTATTTAATTTACTTTTAGAAAGTTGTGTCTCATCACAAGAAAATAGAATATTGTTTATTATCATTAAATTCTGGCTGAAGTCATTTGTGAAAAAGAATCAGATTTTATTCAGGAGAAATCAAGTTTTATATTATATTGAGAAAAAAACATTAACACCTAAAGCAAAACTAAATAAATGAGAAAAGCAACAGGGACCATAAAATTTTTTAGACAAATTTGAGAAGAAATATGACATAAGAGTCATAATAAAATATGACAGATGTCATCAAGCAAAAGCTGACAACAGTCAAACATCATGGCAGGCAAGGACAGTGACTATGTGTGCAGAATGACTGAAACTTTTACCAGTTTTGTGAAATGTTTTACAAAATTAAAATAAAATATAAAAGCTGAGTGAGGTATTATTGACATTAATACCTTTTGGATGACTGTAGATTTTTATTTAGAGAATCTTAATGAAGGTCAACTTATGGAAAAGAGGAATGCAGTTACAAAAAGGGTGAAACAAAGCTGACAAAAAACTTCACATTAAGAGAGCTTTCAGAAAAATTTCACTGTTTAAACTGTAAAGGATAAAATATTTGATGTTTTATAAAAAGGCATTTTCTATACTGAGGCATAGAAAATGTATAGTAAGTTGTTAAGTAAGAAAGGAAATGCTGTTCAAAGTACACAAACATATTCATGATGAACAAAAATATTAATTTTTCAATATAGAAATATTTAGTTTAATTTAATGTATGCTATACAAATATGATTTAGACTTTTATTTATAGTCAACAGTGATTTTTTTGTCCCCAATTTCCAATACAGACCAGGCAAGGGTCTGGGTTGAGGTGTATATAGGGTGCGTTTACTTTACCTCCTCTTTCTATACAGTCCGTGTGAAGAACACAGCCTGTGGTAAGAATTGGGAGGCCTTATTTTTTTCTTTTATTTTTTTTGATTTTTTTTTAATTTAAACGTTTTGATTACATATGTGGTTGTGATTAGGTTTCGGTCATGTGAAGAACACCCCCTTCACCAGTGCAACATTCCCACCACCAATGTCCCAAGTCCCCCTCCCTCCCACCCCACCCACACCTGTACTCCAGACAGGTTTTCCAGTTCTCTCATTCATTCACATGATTATGGTAGTTTTCTGTGTATTTATTTTTATAGCTGCACTCACCACTCTTTGTGGTGAGCTTCATGGAGTAAACTGGGAGTTCCAGCCTCCTCTCATTGACTCTGATGATTGTTGCAATGATGATTTTTATTTTCTT
>PVKC010003710.1:0-38085 GCA_004027635.1 Crocidura indochinensis
GTGTGGCCCAAGCCCCCAAAACAAAACAGATAGTTCATCAGAGTAGATGATAAGAGGAAGATATTCAGGGCCATCATAAGAATTTTAGCTTGGATGAGCAGGAGAGATGTGCAAAAAATATGTATGTGGATAAAAGAGAAGAGTTGGTAGCTGTGGTGACATATAATTACAAACTTGATGTGATGAGTTGGAAATAGTTTTAGTAATTAAGTGAAAGATTCAAGGATAAAGCTTATAGAAATAACTAGGAAGGGTTAGAGAGATAGTAAGTGGGTTAAGGAGTTTGATTTGTGCGCAGGGGGCCCTAGTTCAATCCCCAGCACAGCATATAGTTAGATACCTTAAGTACCACATGAATGATAGCTGATCATAACCAGATGTGACCTCAAAACCAAAATAAACTAGCTAAAAAATCTTGTGTTGGATTAGTGCTTTAGGTAGATATGGTTTCAAATAAAGGATATTTAGAACTTTATTAGGAGGCCTTAGTGGTGTAGCTATGAATGACATTGAAGTATAGCTATAGCAAGTGAAGAATTATTTTTTTTAAGTTCAACTGGAGAAGTTTCTTTAAGAAGAACATGTTCAAATACAGAGGCCAGGGAAAAGAGATATAAAAATGGTTATTTAACTTTGGAATACTCTGGTGATCTAAGAGAGATAAGTGTTTGGAAGTAATAGCTAAAAAACAGTGGATTGTGGAACAAGTGAGATGTGACAAAGTAGAAATCTGGTTTAAAAATCTGGATTAAGGGGGCCGGGCGGTGGCGCTGGAGGTAAGGTGCCTGCCTTGCCTTCGCTAACCTAGGACGGACTGCGGTTCGATTCTCTGGTTCCCCATATGGTCCCCCGTGCCTGCCAGGAGCGACTTCTGAGCACATAGCCAGGAGGAACCCCTGAGCATCACCGGGTGTGGCCCAAAAACCAAAAAAAAAAAAAAATCTGGTTTAAAATTTTGTTTTAGAAATCTAGTAAAATGGAAAAGAAGGGCAATTTTTTTAATGAGCCACACCAGTGGTGCTCAGGGGTTACTCCTGGCTCTGTGCTCAGAAATCACTCCTGTCAGGCTCCAGGGACCATATGGGATGCCGGGATTCGAACAACCATCCCTCTGGAATCAAGGCAAATGCCCTACCTCCTGCTATCTCTCCGGCCTTGAGAAAGGCAAACTTTTAAACAAAGAAAGCATTAAAGGGTTCATAGTGGTTTGTAAAGGCTACAAATTTCTTTCTAAAATGTTATTAGCCAGCAAAAAAGATGCATGGAGGTAAGGAGTTTACCTTTCATGCAAAAGGTCATCGGTTCGAATCCCAGTGCCCCATATGGTCCCCCGTGCCTGCCAGGAGCAATTTCTGAGCATGGAGCCAGGAGTAACCCCTGAGCACTGCCAGGTGTGACCCAAAAACCAAAAAAAAAAAAAAGATGCACTTAAGACAAAATAACAGTTTGGGGGCCAGAGCAATAGCATAGTGGTAGGATGTTTCCCTTACATGCGACTGACCCTGGATGGACTGGGTTTGATTCCTGGCATCCCATATGGTCCCTGAGGATGCCAAATGCAATTTATGAGCACAGACAAGGAGTAATTTCTGAGTCCACTGGCTGTGGCGCCAAAACAAAACTACAAAAAGAATTAACAGTTTGCATTGAAAAGGACTTAGCAAAACCTTTTTCTTTAATATATAAAATCTTTATTTAAGCACCATGATTACAAGCATGATTGTTAGTTGGGTTCCAGTCATAAACAGAACACCCCCACCCCAACCAGTGCAACATTCCCACCACCAATGCCCCCCTCTCTCCTTCCCAACCCTTGTCTATATTTTGAGACAGACATTATATTTCTCTCACTCATTAATATTACCATGTTAGTGTAGTTATTTCCTTAACTACATCACTACTGTTTGTGGTGAGATTCAAATTGTGAGTTGGTTCTTCTGGCCCTCATCTCTATTGTCTCTGGGAATTATTACAATAATGTCCTTAATTTTTCTTAAAACCCATAGATCAGTGAGACTATTATGTGTCTATCTCTCTTCCTCTGACTTATTTCACTCAACATAATAGATTTCATGATCATCCACATATAGGAAAACTTCATGACTTCTTTTTCATGACAGCTGCATAATATTCCATTGTGTATATGTATCACAGTTTCTTTAGTCATTCATCTGTTGAAGGGCATCTTGGTTGTTTCCAGAATCTGGCTATTGTAAATAGCACTGGATTGAATGTGAGAAAGGGATTTTTGAATTGTATTTTCATGTTCCTAGAGTATATCCCTAGGAGTGTTATAGCTGGATCATATGGGAGCTCAATTTCCAGTTTTTTGAGGAATCTCCATTCATATTTTTCCAGAATGGGAGAAACTTGGTATTGGTATTACCCAATACCCAACAGATATGGGGCTAATATCCAAACTATACAAGGTACTAACAGAACTTAACAAGAAAAAAAAATCTAACCCCATCAAAAATGGGGAGAAGAAATTAACAGACACTTCCTCAAAAAAGATACAAATGGCCAAAAGACACATAAAAAAGTGCTCCACATAACTAATCATCAGGGAGCTGCAAATCAATACAAACAATGAGGTAACATCTCATACCACAGAGATTGGCACACATCACAAAGACAGGGATGTGGAGAAAAAGGAACTCTCACATTCTCATTTAATGCCGATGGGAATTCCAGGTGGTTTTCTTTTGTTTGTTTGTCTGTTTTACAAATTTATGGTAGAATAATACAAGTCCTTTCTTTGCAAAGTATTAAGTAAGAGGGCTTACAGGCAGAAATAATTGGAGTATTTGAAAGTAGCAATAAATGAAAATGATATTTAAAGGCATCTCCAGTAACTTTTATGAAAAATCAGTACATAAAATCAGAAAAATCGGACTGTGACAAAATCATTTTGGCCATTGAGAGCTGAGGTGTACATATTCATAATATAAAGAAATGGTAAATTTCAGTTTAAAAATAGATTACATAGACCATTCTATTATCGAGCTAGCCTGCTTCAACATTATTAACTTCCTTTTAATTGTGTTAAACACACCAAGTTTTTTCTGAGGTGAAGGCATTTGCATACGTCATTCTTTCTTCCTGTAATGCTCTTCATCATCACTAAAACAATGTTTTTCTTTTTCATACATTTAGATACTGAAAGTCATCTTTTAAAAGAACTTAATCACACCTTGATAAATAGTTCTTTCCTCATAGCACCCGTCCAATTGGAAATTGTCTGAGCTCTCTTCCTTTGCTATACTGAGTTCTAGGACAGCCAAGACCAAAGAGTTTGTTTTCAATAAACTATTCTTAGCCTACAAATACATAAATAAATAAATAAATAAATAAAAGTTTGAATTAAAGTAAATTAGGCTCTACATTTTTTCTCTAAAAATAGTATATTCTATAGATTATAGTAAATATATGTTGCACGACAGCAAAGTATCTAAAACCTCTTTGGGAAACAAAATTTCTAAACCCACTGCTGAGGTATTCAGCCATGAGCTGTGGGGGAAGCCCTAGCAAAAACCTTCCGCCAGAAAGGACTCACACACAGAGGTTTGGGGGGACAAAAGGTTTGGCCAAAAGAGCCTAATTCTCCCTGGTTTGATCTATCTCTTAATCTTCTGACTTCTGTCCCTGTCTCTGCACACTCTCTCTTCTTCTCCCTTTATCTCTCTCTCTTTCTGTCTTGTTTCTTCTTAATCTCTATGTTTCTTCTTTCTATCTCAGTTCTTCTTCTTCTCTATTAGTCTCCCTGACTCTCCTAATCTCTGTTTATGACAGATTCTTCTTCCCTCTGTTTCTCCTTTCTAGCTTTAGCTCTGGCTCCATGTAGCTCCGCCTATTCTCTAGCTTTGTCCTTTCTGTAACTCTGTTTCTGTAACTCTCTTTCTGCAGCTCCCTTTCTGTAGCTCTGCCCTTTAGCTCCCTTTTTGCTCCGCTTAGCTCCCTTTAGCTCCCTTTAGCTCCTTTTAGCTCCGCCCCTTTCTGGGCTCCGCCCCTTTTATATCCTCTCTTTCCAACTGCCTTTCTCCAACTGTCACTTTCCAACTGTCACTGTGCCATTTTCTCCTTTGGCCTCCCCTTCAAACTTTATTTATTTATTTATACAAAATAATTATCATACATAAATCTCAAATACACTACAATTTCCCCCTTTTTCAGTAAATATAAAAATGCAACAATATATATATATATATAACTTACATACCTTCATCAAAATATTTATACAAAATAATTATCATACATAAATCTCAAATACACTACAAATATATACAATATATCTACACCTAACAGCATTAGTCCCATGAATTTGCAATCATGGAACTCTTGAAGAAATACAGGATTCAGAGACTGCAGATTAAGAGCATTTTGCTAAGGAAAAAGCAGGTTTTCTTTAATTTCCACTTTTAATTTTTCTGTGGTTTGCAGTCATACCCAGCTGTGCTCAGGGAATTATGCCTGGTTTTGAAGTTTTTAGTGTTTTTTTCTTTTTGGGGGACTACCAAATGGTGCTCAGAAGGCCCAGGATCCCTCCCAGCTTATTATCCACCAACAACTTGACTGGAGGCTTAATGCTAGGGTAAGAAGATATGGTGCACCATGCTAGGTATTATCTGGGCCAATATGAAAATGCTGGGGTAAGAGATGGGGTCTAGGTGTATTGCATAATGCAGTTCCTTTTTAACTAAATAAAAAAACACTGGTTATGGATAGAATGGAAGGTTTGTAGTCTTATTCTGGTGGTATGATAACACAATGTAGTGGAGAAAGAACTACTTTGGTGCTAAATATTGAATTTAAATCCTGATCCTCCTGTTTTGTTGCTGGCATTAGACAAATCATCAGCCATCAATTAATTTGCTTTATAAAAGAAATGGAGTGATAGCAGTGACCCACCTCATATAAAGTTTAAATGAACAGAACTACGAAAACACATTATTTATTATGACCTCAGTATCCATAAACCTAAAAGGCACCTTTGTTTCCTTGAAAGAGTAATATTTTTCCAAGTCAATGCCCCTGTTAATTCAGAAAGATTCATCTCCATAGTGATGCCTTCTTTCTTTCCTTTTTTTTGGGGGGGGGGAGCAAATTCTGCCGCAACACTTCTTTTTCAACAGGCTTTTGGAAACTGGTATTAGGCAAACAATGGAAACAATTAGACCCTAGGCTCTTTGACAAAAACAAATCACATCACTATGGCATATTTTTAGTTGCAAAAACATCATCAAATTTCAAAACAAAGATACAAAAATACTTCTCATATAAAAACAACCATATGTATTCATTACTAATTTTTCACCCATTGTTTCCAGGTCAAAACAAAAGGTGACTCAATCCTATTCTGGAATTTGAGTGGACATGATTCCATGGCGAGGTACATCCCAAATGCCTTACAACCACAAAATGAAAGAGTCCAATATGAAACTAAAGTCCATATTATAGTGACATGGGATGAAGCTGGAAAACCTGGAGAAAATCCTTCCAAACATGGGGAAATATGTGCAGTGCCCCCACATGGGAATCCATTTCTTATTTTTATTAATATTATAACCAAATGATATTGAATGACATAACATCATTCAAGTATTTGCTGTATAAATACTTGGCTATCTTGACTAAAACTGCAGGTAAAATATCAATTTTGATATATGCATGGACTTTAAGAGCTCATTCTCGGTCTTGTTTTGGAACTGGTGAAAAATATTATGCATAGCTTGTATTGTTTGTGAGACACAGCTTAGTGTCCCTTCAAATACTAGGAGGGTCCTCTTGTTGGTCCTGGCCTCATCAAAGAAAACACATCAAGAACATCAAGGTTTTTACTTCCAGACTGAAATAACAACAATAACACAATTCTCAAAAAAGGCATATTAAAGATGATGGAGCTACTTTAGAACTAGGAACCTCTAATTACCCAATGGCTTGCAAACATCAGCTGGGACTCTTCAATGGGCCAATTTTAGGCCACTGATTTTATGAACTGCATTTGCTAAGGCAACAAGTATTTCCCTATCCAAAATACACAAGGCACTGACAGAACTTTGCAAGAAAAAAAATTAATCCCATAAAAAATGGAAAGAAGAAATGGACAGACAATTTGACAAAAAAAGAAGTACAAATGGCCAAAAGGTACATATATACAATGGAATATTATGCAGCCATCAGAAGAGATAAAGTCATGGAATTTTCCTATACATGGATGTACATGGAATCTATTATTCTGAGTGAAATAAGTCAGAGAGAGAGAGAGAAAGATGCAGAATAGTCTCACTCATCTATGAGTTTTTAGAAAAATGAAAGACATTCTTGCAATGATTTTCAGAAACAAAAGAGAGGATGGCTGGAAGTTCCAGCCTACTTCATGAAGCTTACCACAAAGAATGATGAGTGTAGTTAGAGAAATAACTACATTGAGAACTATCCTAACAATGTGAATGAATGAGAGAAGTGGAAAGCCTGTCTAGAGTACAGGTGGGGATGGGATGGGGACATTGGCGATAGGAATGTTGCACTGGTGAAGGGGGGTGTTTTTTACATGACTGAAACCCAACCACAATCATGTTTGTAATCAAGGTGTTTAAAAAAAGATATTAATTAAAAATAAAGACGTTAAATATATATAAAAATAAATACAAAAATAATTGAATGATCAACTAGCAAACTAAACAGTGAATAATGACTAAATGAATTGAACAATGATTTAATGATCCTATTGCAAGATACTATAATTTTCACATATTTTCTTTTGCTGTAATTTTTTCAATAATTCCATTATCTCTTAGTTGTTCATAAGTAATATAAATTATTCCCTTACTGCAAGGGTCAGGCTCGGTGTGGGTCAGAATTGGGGGACAATGGTGAGATTGGTGTTAAAACATGGTCCAGAAATAAATGTATTACACAAAATACAAAAAACAAAAACAAAAGCAAAAAAACAAGCATTTCCCTAATACACATGCCCCACTAGTATAGTATCTGTAAGTTGATAAATAGAATTATGAGATATTATGAGAAAGACTTGGAAGGTGTATCAGCTATAACATTTTGCCATCATTTTTTTTTCAGATTTATTGAATCGCATAACACTTTATAACTTTAAAAGGATGATTTGGTGCACATATATATTGTGGATCATTATTGTTAATAGAAAAAAAATATTAGAGTGCTTGATACATAGAAGATATGCATCATTGATATAAGTAGATATATTATATATAAATACATATTTATATTTATCTATTATATAAATGTGTCTATATATAGATCTATAGCGTATAGATATATATAACACACCTATATATACCTATATGTAGATATACTATCTGCTATATATCCAATTATAGATCTATGTATATCTTTTGCTCTAATAATGATCAGCTTGCTGATATAAAGTTTAAATTAAAACATACAAGTAAAGCAAAAATCTTTTGCTTATGTAATTCTTTCAAGATCCTTGTTTTCTATTTAATACATTTTCCATCAAATATTATAATACATATAATGTTTCAGAAATAAAAGAAAAATAGATGCCAATCTTATCTCCAAATCTCACTGCTTTCCAAATTTAAACTAAATGCACATTTGTTTTTCATAGTTATAAGTCTGCTTCTGATTTTTAAAATAAATTTTAACTAAAAAAACACAGCTTTTAATTTTCCAAAAGTGATTCCAACAAGGAACTACCTAATATTTCTAACAGTTCTAATTTAATTTGACCAATGGGTTCCATTTTTATTAAAAAGCATTGTAGTGAGGGAAGCTGATATCCTGAGAAAGTACGTGGGAGTGTTAATTCTCACTATAATTAGAATGACCAACATTAAAAGTAACATATCCCTCCCTGGTTTCTGAAAATTGGGATTCTCTGCTTTCCATTTAAGACCATCTGTGGTCTTTCAAAATTATCTGGAAAGTAAGCAAGTACACTTTAATCCTATCCAAAAATGGAAATATATTCAATGAGACCCAAACTGTGTCAAAGGGAATGTTATCATAGTGAAAATGACACTGCCTTTATGCCTAAGAAGTTAAAGGGGTAGAAGATGGGAGGCATAATGCTGATAATTTCGGGAAGGCTTATTGCTACAGAGTGATGTCTGGAGAGAATGAGAACTAATGTTCATCAGACAAAGAGGTTGAATATGATCAAACTTCTCAGACACTGGATCAGATTAAATGGAAGCAAAAAGAACACAATACTCATGGCTCTATGCTATACCTTTATTGGGAGGGTGGGTGTTTTAACATCACAAGCAGTGCTCAAGGATCACTCCTGACATGGCTCTGGGGGTGGCATGTGATGCTGGGGATGAATTTGGTTTGGCCACATGCAAGACAAGTGTTCTATCCCTGTCCTTTCTCTCCAGACTGGGACTACATATTATTTATTCTAAATGACCAGATCTGGGCACAGCAGCCTGATTATAAATGGAAGACAATGAAGAAGAGGACAGATGTCAGATTATGAAGAGTTGGATAAACTGCTTTCAGTATTCTGTTTCTATCTGTGGGATTCATCATTGTGACTAGGATGTGTCTTGGGGTGTTTTTCTTGGGGTCTCATTTAATTGGTACTCTTCAGGCATGCAGAATTTGGTTGCATGTTCTTTAGCTCTGGTAGTTTCTCTTTAATGATGTTCTTGACTGTTGATTCTTCCTGGAGATTTTCTTACTGTGTCTCTGGGACTCCAATGATTCTTAAGTTGTTTCTGTTGAGCTTATAAGACTTCTATTTTCATCTGCTCACATTCTTTGAGTAATTTTTCCATTGTCTGATCATATGCTTTAAGACTTTTTTCCATTCTCCTGCTGTATGGAGTTGTTATGCATCTCATCTTCCAGCACACTAATTCTATCCTCAGCTGCTGTTACCCTGCTAGAGAGCTCATCCATTTTGCCCTTCAATTCGCCTACTGAGTTTTTCAGACCTGTTATTTGACCTGATATTTCAGTTTGAAGTTTTCTGATTTCTATCTTCTTATTCTCTTGATTTTTTTTTTTTGGTTTTTTGGGCCACACACAGCGATGCTCAGGGGTTACTTCTGGCTCCCTGCTCAGAAATCACTCCTGGCAGGCACGGGGGACCATATGGGATTCCGGGATTCAAACCACCATTGATCCTGGGTCAGCACTTGCAAGGCAAATACGCTACCACTGTGTTATCTCTCCGGTCCCTCTCTTGATTCCTATTAGTGTTCTCTTCTATACTTTCTTTGAGTTCTGTGAACATCCTCCATATTTCTTCTCTAAACTCCTCATCTGAGAGACTAACTAGGTGTTTGGTTGTTTTGGGGTCTTTGGAATTGCCATCTTCATTTTCATTGCCTGGTGTTGGCCTGCGTTGTTTCCCCATTGTTACAGTTGTATTGTGGATTTTTCTACATGTTGTGGTGGTATTCATTGGCAAGTCCGCTAGTAGAGATGCTGAAGACATCCAATCTCAGGCTGCTGGGAACAGCGAGGCCCAAGATGACTGCCAAGCACCTCTGATATCCAGCAGGAACCGGCAGAAATTAGTCTGTGTACAGCCCAACCCACCTCTGAAGCTGGCAAGACTGCCGGCAGGAACACTGATGCAATCCAATCTCAGGTATCTGGGAACAGCATGGCCTGAAGAGTTGGATAAGCTATATCAGACAGTGATGTTGCTTTCTCGAAGTCTCTCTTTGTGAAATGAATTGAGCAACACCATTGTATGAATTTGACCTATTCCTAATCATATTCCTGGTTGCAATGGAAAAACATAAATATTGGTGAAGGGACAACTTCTCTCCCCTCAGGAACTGTGTGCAGAAGACACTTACTGACATGCTGAGTACTCCACATGACTACTGATGGTTTCTTAAAACAAGGGTTTGCTGCTAATAAGCAGAGTTCAATCACACCCTAATATGAGAAATACTTGTCATTTCAATTTCACATTATAGTGACATCAAAGTCATTGGTCTCCTGGCAAAGTAAATGTGTTAATAAATTTGTTAACTCCTAATCTTAGAAAAAAGAGAGAAGAGATGGGTGGGGAGAAATTAGCATTGCAGTAAAAAAAAAAAAACAGGGAAGAGGTTAAAGGGAAAGATGGTATGTCTCCATATCATTCTTTTATCTTTGATTCTAGCCTTCTCTATTGTTTGAAATGTCTTCTAGTTTAAATCAAGCATCAATGATACAAAAGTACTGGAGTGTTAACTCTTGAGGAAAATGAGTAAATTCATAAAGCAGACCTAACAATACTGAATAATTGGGAAGGAAAAGGGAATTTGATCTACAAGAGCCCACCAGGACAGCTTACTTTGCAAACATTTTGCCACCACTCTATCAAACATACTAAAAATGCACAGAGCTGATTGACTGGGGGTGGGGCACATAGATTCAGCTGCCAAAGAGTAATGTGAAATTAAAGAGAGAATGAAATGTGTGATCTTATTAAATCACACCTGGTGCTTCAATTTCCCCCATAACAGCATCCTGCTCCACTGTGTCAAATTGGAGAGAGATATATGAATTACAGTCAAAGGAAGGATTACTTTTAAGGACTGCCAATCTATTTAAGGGGATCTAAACAGCAAATAAAAACAAAGTGTTTTTTAAAATAGTCATAAATTTTAAGATGATGTCTAATGGACACTTACTATATTACTTTCAGGTGTACAGACAATTGAACTTTGTCATAAAGAATTTGGGAACAATTATCCCTGAGTCTGAATTAGTTTAGTATGTCAATAAATAAAGGGATAGTAATGAAATTCTATAGTCTGAAGGGGTTTCCAAACTTAGTTTCTTAGGCTAGGACAAGATCATGTATCTTAATATCAAAAGAACACCTCAGGTCATTTTCTATTTATGTTCTGATATCTGATTATGGGATATGTCTTACTTCAGGTCTTTAGAACATGTACCTAACAGATAGAAAAATAATTTTTCTTTAATAATTTCTTTCTTTAAGCACAGTGGTTATAGAAATGTTCATAGTTAGATTTCAATCATTGAATGTATAACACTCTTCACCAGTTTAACTTTCCCACCAACAATGTCCCTGAATTCCATCTCCCCAAATCTCTCATCTCTGGAACAGGAATTCTACTGCTCTCTCTCACTATTATTGTCATGGTAGTTATCAGTAGATGGGAACTCCAACTGAGCTTACTGCTCTTTGTGGTAAGTTTCATATCATAGACTGGTCCTTTCTGCCCTCATCTCTATTGTCTCTGATATTATTATTTTATATCCCACAAAGAATGAGATAATTCAATGTCTGTTTCTCTCTATTTCTGGTTTATTTCACTCAGCATATTAGTCTCCATGTCTATGCATGTATAGGGAAATTTTATGACTTCATTTTTCTAACAGCTGCATAGTATTCCATTGTCTAAATGTACCAGAGTTTCTTTAGCCACTCATCTGTTGCCAGCACCTGGGTTGTTTCCAGATTCTGGCTATTGTACTTACTGCTGAAATGAACAGAACAGTGCAGAGGGCATTTTTGTATTGTGTTTTTGTGTCCCTAGGGTATATCCCTAAAAGTGGCATTCCTGGATCATATAGGAGCTCAATTTCCAGTTTTTTGAGGAATATTGTTTTCCATAAAGGCTAGACTAGATGGCATTCCCACCAGCAATGAATGAGAGTTCCTTTTTCCTTCTATCCATGCCAGCATTGTTTTTGTTCTTTGTGATGTGTCCAGTCTCTGTGGCATGAGATGATATCTCATTATTTTGATTTGCATCTCCCTGATGATTAGTGATATGGAGCATTTTTTATGTGACATCTGCATTTCTTCTTTGAGGAAATGTCTGCTCATTTCTTCTCCCCAGTTTTTGATGAGGTTAGATATTTTTTCTTGTTATATCTGTCAGTACCTTGTATACCTTTGATATTAGTCCCCTATCAAATGGGTATTAGGTGAATAGTTTCTCCTATTCTGTAGGTGGTATTGTTACCCTAGTTACTGTTTCCTTTGAAGTACAGAAGCTCCTCAATTTAATGTTGCCCCATTTGTTTATCTTTATTACCACTTACTTGGACACTGTTGTTTCTTTCTTGAAGATGCTGTTAGTCTCAATATCATGAAGTGTTTTGTTTATGTTTTCATATGTGTATGAAAACATAGACAATATATATATGTAAATCTTAGAGTTTCATGTCTGATATCAAGGTATTCAATCCATTTAGATTGGGCCTTTGTGCATGTTCTTAAAGAGAGGTCTGAGCTTACATTTTTCCCTGTGGCTGACCTGTTGCCCCAATACCCACTTGCTGAAGATGGTGCTTCTACTCCACTTTGTTTTTTGCTCCTATATTAAAGATTCTTTGATTGCATGTTTGGGGATCATTCTCTGAATACTCTTATCTGTTCTGATATCTAAAAAATAAGAAAACCTGGAAGAAATTGGTAAATTATTGGACTCCTATAACCCCCAAGGTTATAGGAGTTATAAGAAGATATGGGATATCTGAACAGATATCTCACTATTGAGGAAAATAAAATAGTAATTAAACATCTTCCCAAAAACAAATGCCCAGGACTAGAAGGATTCAGTAGTGAATTATTCCAAATCTTTGAAAAGGAAGTACTGCCAATCCTTCTCAAACTCTTCCAGGAAATTTAAGGAACAGAACAACTTCCAAACAGTTTTATGAAGCTAACATTACCCTAAATTCAAAAGGAGACAGAGATGCCACAATAAAAGAGATCTACAGGCCAATATTCTTGATGGACACAGATGTAAAAATCTTTAACAAAATCCTAGCAAATAGGGCCCAATGTCTCATCATGAGGGTCATGTAGGATTTATTCCAGAGATGCAAGGATGGTTTAATATATGTAAGTCAATCAACAAAATATATCATATCAACAAAAAGAAAATAAAACTACATAAATCATATCAACTGATGCAGAGAAAGCATTTGATAAGGTTCAATACCCATTTATGATAAAGGTTCTCAACAAGATGGGAATACTAGGAACTTCTTTTCAATATAAACAAGGTCATTTACTACAAATCCAATGCAAATATACTTACTGGGGTAAAACTGAAAGTCTTTCCTCTAAAATCTGGCACAAGACAAGGTTGCCACCTCTCACCACTCCTATTCAACATAGTTCCAGAAGTACTTGACATAGCAATCAGGCAAGGAGAAGGATACCAAGGCCATCCAAAGAGAATAGGAGGAAGTAAAGTTCTCACTGTTTGCAGATGACATGTACTATATTTAGAAAATCTTAAAGACTCTACCAAAAGACTTCTAAAAGCAATAGATTTGTATAGAAAAGTGGCAGGCTAACAAAATTAACATGCAAAAATCAATGGTCTTCTTACATACAAATAGTGATAGAGAATAAATAGACATTAAAGAAACAATCCCATTCACAATAGTACCATAGTAACTCCTTCTGCAGTTTGGAGTCAACTAAACTAAAGAGATGAAGGTCCTATACAGAGTACAAAACACTGCTTCAAGAAATGAGGACACAGGGTAGTGTGGAGACATCTACCCTGTTTATGGATTGGGTGTATTAACATCATTAAAAGAATTGTTACAAGTCTGGATAGAGTACAGGAAGCAAGGCCTTGCATACAGCTTTGGTGACTCTCACCCTGGGTTGAATCCCTAGGACCACACACACAATGTCCTTTGTTCCTGGAATAGCTCTTCAGCTATGCTAGCTATAGAGCAACCACTCTCTTGGATCCTCCCAAGAAAAAGAATTGTTTCAAGTTATTTAGAAAAGTATACCTGTGAGGACTTTAAACTTTACAAATATGGGCTGAGAGACAGTATAGTAGTAAGACATTTGCATTGCATATGACTGAGATGAGCTTGATCTCTGGGATCCCTAATCCCTTGAGACTGCCAAGAGTGATGGGAATCACAGTTATTTGCTTTAGGAAACCATATCTACCAATATAGTTAGGACTGAACTGTTCCCCCAAGAATTCCCTCCGGACTCAAAGGCTCCCTTTTACTGCTCTATAATTTTCCTCGCCCAGTCACACCCATAGTGAAGATGAAGCCAGATAATATTTCTCTTCATACAATTGAAAATGATGAAGTACAGACATCAAAAGAGTTCTATTTGTACTCTTCAGAGTATTCAAAGAAAACCCAGTGGTTTCAGAGAGTCGCTGAGCCCCCAATTGCTTGTGGTCTTAGGGCCTTGAAAGTCTCCTCCATATATTAGCAGGTTTAGTGAAGAATTTCATTAAATTCCTAGAATGATACCCAATAAATATTAGAGAAATATAGACAGCAATATTACCTTCAAAATTTCTGCCCTGAATTGCTCTGCCAAGGAGCCATACCTGCATATGTTCTTGTATGTACCACAATACACCACAGGTAGACCAGGTTCAAGCTTCCCATAGCTCTACTTCCCTCGCTGCCCATGTTTCTCCATAAAAATCTACCTTCATACAGGGCAGTTAAGATCCAACAGTTTTCCTCTTAGCATAATATTTCATCTAGAACATGGGTATATGACCTCATTCTAAAAGCATGCAGACATAGACTTAGGGCTCCTGAACAAGTCTCCTTCTATCAAAATAGTCCCATGAAATAGAGAACAACAACATATTACCTTCCATTATATTGTATTTTCTCACATATTAAAAATACCAGAAGCAACTATGTTGGTGGGAATATGGTGAGAAAGGAACCTTCAATCACTATTGATGAGAATGTTGTCTGGTTTAGTCACTATTGAAAATAGTAAGGATATTTCTAAAAAAAATATAGAATAAATGTGCACACCTATGTTCATTGCAGTGTTTAGGAAATAATGTAGGATATGGAAACAACCCAAATTTTCAAGTATGGATGAATATTCATGAAGTGTGGCAATATAGACAATGGAATATTATGTAGCTGTAAGAAAGGATTTAAATCATACTATTTGCCTCTACATTTATGGAACCAGTGAGTATCACGTTGAGTGAAGGTTTGGAGTGATCTCTCTCATATGTAGGACATAAAATATCTAGTAAGGGAGTAACAAATGGCCAAAGGCTACAAAACTGGAGAAGAAACCTGAGCTTACCAGGGAGGAGTGTGGTAGGGGTCACTGGGACATTGATGGAGGAAAACAAGCATTCTAATGGTTGGTATGGTGAAGTAAAACACATTAAATTAAATGAAAGTAGAAAAGAAATAATGTGATGAATGTAAATTCGAGTCTCTTTCCAGTGTATGTATGTATGTATGTATGTATGTATGTATGTATGTATGTATGTATGTGTGTGTGTGTGTGTGTGTAACCACCTATAGTCAGCTTTACATCACATTCACAGTGCAGCTGATAAAAGAAAAAATTAACCAGACAATAGTTCTTGGGATCTTTCTAGAGGAACAATGCAGTGGCCTGCAAACCTAGGCCTGAGTGAGCCTTTGAGATGGTAGACTAAGTTCAAATATTCCAGAAAAGGAAGAGATTACATTCATGCATTGCCCAGCATCTTGACAAAATATAATTTTAGGATAATGGTATTTCAATCTTAACAACCTTCTGAAGAAAAGAATTCCTACTGCTCAACAACCCAGAAATGATGGTGTTCCTGCTGTTTCTGAAAATCCAGAGCATTTGGTTATCTTGACAATTTATTTCAGTGTTATGTGTCTTACTTAGGACTAAGAATCCTAAAGATAAAAATTCTGACTACTTTATTAGTTGCCACCATTTCCAAAACATATGTTTATAGTTCTTCCATGCCACAGATACTTAGTAAATAGACATGGATTGGATCCGCTTTTACTCCAGGTGCATTATTCGATTATTTCCTAGGATGTGGTAAAAGCACATATAAATGTCATAGGAATGGGAGGTGGAAAATGGCAGGTAATCAAATGAAGCCATATTGAAATTAATCCTCTGATATTAAGAACATTTGAGGAGCCATCTGAAGTCACTGAATGCAAAGCAATAGAAACAACATATTGATTTAAAGTAGACACATTCATTTCTCCATGTGATACATTTCTCTAGCACCCTGAAGAGTTTAAGCAACTTTCAGGGTTCAGGTCTCTAATCTTTATTTGAAAGGAGGGCAAGCAAGTCTGACAACTGAGGGTGGGAGGGTGCTGTGAGAAACTACAGAAAACAGGGATCGGGGGGCACATCAAGATTCTGACATCATTGCAGAAAACAAATCTTCAACTTGAAAAGTGGTGAATGTCAGGGAAGTCTTTTAAAGCTTGCCAGATCTATTTCAGTCCTCAATACATAGACTGCATGTGACATATTTTCATACACTGGAAGAGTCTGAGAGATATTACATATTTATAAGTGAATCTAAAAGAACGAAATGAGTAATTAGTATATATTAATCATCCTTGGTACTACTGAAGCTCAGGAATAAGTCAGCCTGCTTTCCTTACCTTTTTCTTGATAGATAAGACCATAGCCATGACCATGTTTCCCTTCTTTAAAGGCTAAAAGGGTATAGTTTGGCTTTTTAAGGAGAGTCTAGATCTTAAACCTCTTTTGCCCCAAACCTTCTCATCTTTTTTCTTTTATTTATTTTTTGGTTTTTGGGTCACATCCTGTGGCACTCAGGGTTTACTTCTGGATCTGCACTCAGAAATCACTCCTGGCAGGCTCGAGGGAATATATGGGATGCTGGGGATCAAACCTGGGTCTGTCCTGGATTGGCCGCATGCAAGACAAATGCCCTACCGCTATGCTATCACTTTACCCCTCATTTTCTCTTTTAGTTCATCAATTTATATCCAATGTGACTCGCCTAATAGGTTGGATTTCTACTGTATAACTGTTTGCCTGCTTCATAACTGTTTGACTGATTCATAACTTGTTCAGAGAGGTGACTAATTTTTTCAAAGATCCTTTCCTTTATTCTGCCATCTGGGCCTCTTCCCTGTCTCTATATACAAGCATATACCAGCTTCTTCACAGTCTCATTCCCTAGTTATTTCCTACAAATTTTCCTTAAGGCTCCAGGTTCATTCTATTTTCCACCTCTGTCCCTTTTCTTGCTATAGTTACCACTGCTATAAGGATTGGTGTGATCATGGGGGGTAATTACACACAAACTTGGTTTTGGTGCTCACATATTTATGGAGCTTGCTATGGATTTCACATCTGATATTGGTGCTTGCATATTTACTTACTTACACTGGCAGGGGTTATACATGTTGACTGTTGGTGCTAAGTCACATCCTGGTTATTGTACTCACTGGTAGTTGCATACCAGGCCATGATGCTCACACATTTTTTTCCAAAGAGTGCTTGCATCTGTATTTGATATAGAAACTACACACTCTCTTAGTTCCTGGGTCCAAATGGTACAGACAAAGGGGCTGTAATGTGTACATGTTGGAGAAGACAATGGACAGTCAAATCAACAGATTCATATGTGCAGGACAATGAGCTTTTGCCACTGAGTCATTCATGTTCCCCCTTTAAGTTTCAGGTTAGCAGAACAAAAGGTATGCTGTGCTCATTGTATAATTTGCACCTAAGCCATAATGAGCACATTGCATGAACAAAACAAATATTTGTTCAATAACTGAAAGTATAGTTCAACTTGACTTGACTATAAACCATAAGCATCAGATAGTGATTGATGGTGCAATGTACTGATTTGTGGTCTGCTATGAATTTATTTTCTGACTGAGACAGCAGAGAAAAAAATTGCTTCTATTCATTGAGCTTCACTGTCACCAGCTGTACAAAAAATAGTACTAACACACAGAAGAAAGTGTTTTCACACTTTGTTGCTTGAAAAGGTCTCTTAGCACTGTTTCCATCCATTACTCATAACACTGCCATTTATGTTGCTTAAAAATATAAAATATAAAGTCCACACGATAAAGCAGGGTAACGGCAGAGAAATACTTCACAAGCAATCAGTTAAAGTTTCATTGAAGTCAGCTTGCTTTATTCCCTCACGGCTTTTCTCCACCACGAGTCTCTTTTCTTGTCTGCCTAATTCATCTTTCTCTCTCAGGAGCTCTGTCTGTTTCCCTTGTTGCTTCTCCCATATCTCTCTCTCCCCTCTCCTCTCTCTCTCTGTCTATCCTCTCTTCTCTCTCCTCTCTTCTTCCTCTCTCCTCTCTTCTCTTCTCTCCTCTCTTCTTCCTCTCTCTTCTCTTTTCTCTTCTCTCTCTTCTCTTCTCTTCTCTTCTCTTCTCTTCTCTCTCTCTTCTCTCTCTCTCTCTCTCTCTCTCTCTCTCTCTCTCTCTCTCCTCTCTCTCTCTCTCTCATATACAACAGTCTGTCCATCCCAGGTGTGGGCGGGTCTGATCATCCAGGAGAGATTAACATCTCAAAAGAAGAGGTTAGGGAACCAGGAAGTTGAGGGCAGGGTTACATCTGTACATCGGTGATCTGCAGCTGTGGGTTGCACAGAGGTGCTGGTCTCCAAATGTAAAAAGGATTGATATATGCCTTTGCCATTCTTTTTGTTTCTTGCAGCAAAATCTTACTGGTACATGAAAACAAGTTTCCCAATTCCTCTTAGAACCCCAGATAAAAGTAAAAAAGGGAAAAAATCTGCTCTTCTGTGCTGACTCAGGGTGTTTCACAAGTCATCTCAAAGCTGATACCAGAATGGATACAATCATGTTGAGAGAAGATACACAGGTTCTCATACAGAGAATGTAGGATTATTTGGAGACTTCTTAGATGGCCCTGCTCAACTTTACTTTGGATATTTGCTCCTAATTGATGATATGAGAAGGCAATTAGGGTTAGCATTAAGTTTTAACAATAAATCACAAGTTTTTATTATTATTATTATTATTATTATTATTATTATTATTAGTTTGGCTTTGCATCAAATCCAGTGGCTCTGCAATCAGATGTCACTCCTGACAGACTCAGGAAACCATATGGAGTGCTGGAAATTGAACCGAGTCCATCCAGTGTTGGCATGTGCAAGGCAAATGCCCTACCATTGTGCTATATTACTCCAGCCCCAAACTACAAGTTATTAATCATAACCAAAGATGATTTATTGGATTTACATACAAGTATTGGCTATTCCTTGTCTTAAAAATGGACTTCATGATGTTAGCTTGCTACTAACTGCAGGAAAGTGCAATTAAGGTAGAGAAGGGACCACTATGACAATGATAGATGGAAATGATCACTCTAAACAATAACTGGGTGTTGAAAGCAGATAAAGTGATATGCGTAGCAACCTTTCAGTAACAATATTGCAAAACAGTGTCTTAAAGGAAAATAAAGATAAAGAGAGTGAGAGAGAGAAAGAATAAAAATATCATAGAGGCAGGCAGAGAAGGGGGGTAGGACATTCTGGTGGTAAATATGCACTGTTGAAGAGATGGGTGCTGGATCATTGTATAACTGAAATAAATTATAAACAACTGAGTAACTGTGTATCTCACAGTGATCAATTAAAGAAGTTATTAAAATTCAAATTAAAAAAGTTTTTAAAAATAGACTTTATCTGCCATGTAGTGGAAGCTCTTACTGTGAAATGTTGAAGCCAGGTTGTATTTAAATATGGTCCACAAGAGGGAGAAGGATCATTTTTATTGATCAATGTGGAATCTGAGGTATTAGGAAGAAAACATAGATGATACAGACAGAATTTTTGAAGAGAAAAGTTCTTTTTAAAAACACCATAAGTGTGGCAATTTCTAAAAGACCTGGGCATTCTGGAGCAGATAAGATACTGTACAACTCTATCTAGGCTCCATCCTATGACCTGTGCAAATACCAGATCTCTAGTTACAGAGACCTGATTTTTTTCAGCCACTGTCGAGCAGAAAGTTTCCAGACACCACAAAAAGACCTAGGGGAGAGTAAAAGAGCATGCATGGAGCCTATAGTTATTCCATGACAGTATGTTTCAAGGATGGAGAAACTTTATATTTCTCCCAAATAATTACTAGGCCTTTGCAAAAGAGGACACAATTTTGTTCTTTTCCTTTTGGGCTCATGATTATTGCTTGGTTGTTGTCTGTATTATGATGGCGTTTTTTGAAATATTTTTTGTCATTGTAGTTTTTTTTGTTTGTTTTCTTGATGGTTTTTTCTTAATTTTGATTTTTTAATAGAAAGAGAAGAAAATATAATTTTTATTTTTTTATTTTTTGTGATGTTTTCCTTCCTTATCCCCTCTCTTTTCTTAAATTGATATTTATAATCCTCTAGATGGATCCCTCCCAGCCTTTTTTGTTTGTTTGTTTTTTGCTTTTTGTTTTTTCTTGCTTGTTTTTATTTCCTTCAAACAGAACCACATAACTTGAATCATCTTGTTCTGCCTCATAAATTGAGGGAAAAAATGGATGGTACCAAGATCAAATAGGTGTATGAACACTGAGTAGAAAAAAAAAATGATCAAACACCACATCCAAAGCCAATGACCACAAAATCAATACCTATTCTGCAATAAATTAGACACAAAGGGAATCACTTATACAAGCAGTCCAGGGGGCAAAAGAGGGGGATTTGGGATGCATGCTGGGTGGGAACAGGGTTGGAGGGAGGACAACACTGGTGGTGTGAATGTCCTGGGTTCAATGCCACTATGCACCTAAAGTATTACTGTGAAAGATTTGTAATCTACTTTGGTCACAATAAAAATTATTAAAAAAAAGATACTGTCCAACTCAAGGATGTTCTATCCCATTCAGCTGGATGAACATTTCACCTGAGATATAGACATATCTACAGAAGATACAATAAGTTGAGGCAGCATGATATGTACCTTAGATACTAAAAGATAAATTGTTTTAATTTTGGCAGCACAATTTATAACAGTGTTAATATTAAAGTTTTATGATGACAATGCTATTGCATCACATCCACTAGCAGAGTCTCAATATTCCTCCACCATCACCAATACCCTGCTTACTCCTATTTGG
Organism: Crocidura indochinensis; assembly: GCA_004027635.1. Classification (NCBI taxonomy): domain Eukaryota; kingdom Metazoa; phylum Chordata; class Mammalia; order Eulipotyphla; family Soricidae; genus Crocidura; species Crocidura indochinensis. The sequence continues at coordinate 20,860 of PVKC010003710.1, forward strand.
CAGAAATGTTCTACTAGTAGAACCTCATTCCTTTTTTTGCATTGGTCATTGTCTATGACTTTGTTTTGTTTTTGGGTATTGGAAGGACTATCCTAATATTTGGAAAATGAATAATAAAGCTATTATTTGTTTCCGAGTTTTCTCCTGAAACAGGTTCCTCTCTATGCTTATAAGTGGCTGAATAACAGCATTTATAAGTAATGCATGCAATATAGTCCTCAAATTTTGAGTACCTCGGAATGCAAAGAATGGTACCTAAGGCACCATTGAAAACTGAATTATTTATAGGTTCCCCTAAAAGGAAACAGTCCATGCATTAAGAACAAAATATTAGGAGATATATAACATATCAAAGAGAGAAGGAAAAACATATATAATATATAACATTTCCAAAAGGAGGAGGAGGAAATTTGAAGAGTAGCTACTTTGTATTCTCAAAGTAATTATTCAAAACGTGAACTTGCTGAAAGAGAGTTATTGAGGCAATAGAGCTAAAAGAAGATTTCTTTATTTTAATTTTTATTGTGACCAAAGTGAATTACAAATATTTCACAGTAACATTTAAGGAACATAGTGACAATAAATCAGAAGCATTCCCACCACCAGTGATGTACTCTCTCCACTCCTGTGCCCAGTATGAATCCCATATCTCCCTATTTTACCCCCCAGAATCCTAGTGTAACTGGTCCCCACTTGTTCATCTTGTTGTGGATTAGGAATAGGTTCTGTTGTCATTGAGTTTGGATTTGATATTCAGGTCTGATCATTTTTTTATTTCCACTAAATGTTCATGCAAGTATCTATACCTGGTACCATTCATTTTTCCTATCTCAATTTATGAGGCTGAACAAGATGATTCAATCAATGTGGTTCTGTAGGACATATAGAAAAAAGAAAAGGAAAAAAAGAAAGGAAGAAAACTGGAAGAGGTCCTTGGAAAATGATAACAAAAATTACAAACAAAAATAAAAATGCAATAACAAGAAAAATACAAAAAACACAAACAAAAACCAAAACCAACAAACTAAAGGAAAACAAAAAACAAGACCGGTGGAGGAGGGGTGAGTGAGTGACCATTGGGGGCTTAAACTAGAGCAGCACAGGCTTCCAGGCAGTGAAGGAGCAATCTACCATTGTGACTAGGAGCTGAATTGCACTGACTAGCAGGAAGAGGGGAAGAGTCGATTGACCCAGCTCGAAAGGAGGATGTAGGAGGGGCCAAACCTTAGTGACCTCAGCCAACATACCCAACTAGAGCTGCACTCTAGAGAAGGTACTCAGCCCCACATCACAGATGTCAAAAGACGGCTGACATCTGAAGGCACTGCACTCCAAGACAAACCAATAAATGCAAAGAAATATGGGCAAACCAAGGAAAACAATAACAACTAGGGATATGGAGAGAAATACTAACAAGTTTTCCAAGTCCACCAAAATGAACAGGCCCAATAAATGAGGACCTAAAGAGCAGCCATGAAAAAAGAAATTGCAAGCCATGGTAAAAGAAATGAAAGAATCACTAGCCAGCTAGTACAAGAAATTGATATATGAACAATTCAACCAACTTAAGAAAAGAACTGTTACAGAACATGAGAGATTTCATACAAATGGAACTAAAGGAAATAAAAAAAGTCTTAGAAAGCCATAATAGCAGAATAACACAGTTGGAGAATCGCATAGAAGAACTCGAAGAAAAACTGCAAACAAAAAAACGACAAAGAAGCCAACAAGAAAATAAAAGGTAAAGCACTGGAAGAAAAAGTTCAGTGTTTAATGAACAAAGATAAGAGAAATAACCTACGAATTGTAGGTATATCAGAAGGGGAGGAAATAGGGAAAGGGGAAGAACAAGTAGTCAGGAAATAATAGTGGAAAACTTTCCCTCCGTCTGGAAAGAGGCTTTGGTGCAAATCCAGGAGCTGAAAAGAGTCCCCAATAAAATAGACCCTAAAAAACCAACACCAAGACATATAGCAATCCAAATGGGAAAAACAAAGAAAAAAGTGAACTCCTTAAAACAATAAGGGAGAAAAAAAACCTCAAGTACAAAGAAAGGAACATAAAAATCAAACCAGAACTCCCATTTGAAACAATTCAAGCAAGAAGATACTGGAATGACATATTTAAATGACTGAATGAAAGAAATTTCCAACCTAGAGTCTACTACACAGCAAAACTCTCATTCATTTGGGAGGGAAGACTAAAAACATTCTAAAACAAAAACAAACTCGCATTATTTGTGCAAACAAAACCGATTCTAAATGACTTACTTAGAGACGAATTACACAGTCCAAAACCCCAACTGAAACAACAACCACCCAACACAATACAACAGCACAACTGCTTCCCTGTCAATAATCTCCTTCAATGTCAATGAACTAAACTCTCTCATTAAAAGATCCATAATAGAAAGCTGTATTAGAAAACACAAACCTAGGGCCAGAGAAATAGCACAGTGGCATTTGCCCTGCAAACAGGCGACTCAGGACCTAAGGTTGTTGGTATGAATCCCGGCATCCAATATGGCCCCCTGTGCCTGCCAGGAGCTATTTCTGAGCAGATAGCCAGAAGTAATCCCTGAGCACCACAGCGTGTGACCCAAAAACAAAAACAAAAGCATAAACCTGATTTCTGCTGCCTGCAAGAAACACACTTACAAGTACAGAATAGGCACAGGCTTAGGATGAAAGGATAGAAATCTATTATTCAAGCCAATGGAAAACAAAAAAAAGAATGGATGGCCATTTTTATATCAGACCAAATTGCATTCAACCTCAAGAAAGTGAACAGAGACAAAGAGGTTCACAACTTACTGATCAGGGGAACACTAGATCAAGAAGTACTAACCCTGGTTAATATTTATGCACCAAATGCAAAACCAGCAAAATATGTAAGGAAATTGCTTGCAAACCTGGAGAAACACATGAAAGGAAATATGATAGTAGTAAAAGATCTCAGTACTTCACTATCACCACTGGACTGATCCACCAGACAGAAAATTAGCAAAGAAATAAGAACCCTAAATGAGAAATTAGAAGAACTATGTATAATAGACTTATATAGGGCCCTCCACCCACAGAAAGCAGAAAACACATCCTTCTCAAGTCCACATGGAACCTTCTCCAGAATAGACCATGCCTTAGGATATAAATCTAACTTGTATAATATCACAAATATAAGGATCATTAGAAGCACCACATCAGATCACTATGCAATAGAGGTCAAAATTGACTGTAAAAAGAAGCAATGAAGAAAATCCAACACTTGAAGATTAAACAACATGCTGCTCAACAACAGTTTGATCAAAGAGGAATTCAAGGAAGAAATTAAAAGATTCCTTGAAACAAAAGATAATGAAGAGACAAATTTCAAAGTCTGTGGGACACAGCAAAAGCAGTAATTAGGGGGAAACTCATAGCAATAAAGGCTTATGTCAGGAAAGAGGAAAATGACAAAAGCAGCAGTTCAAAGAGACACTGTAAGGAGCTGGAATAACAGAAGTAAAGAAATCCAAACCCAACCAGAATACAAGAAATAATAAAAACCAGACCAGAAATAACAACATAGAAACTAAGAATATAATACAGAAAATCAATGAGACCTGGAGCTGGTTTTTTGAAAGAATAAACAATATAGACAAACCACTGGTAAGACTCACCAAAAAAATAAAAGAGGGAAAACACCCAAATAAATAGAATCACAAATAAAAGGGAAGAGATTACAACAGAACCCCAAGAAATACAACACATCATGAGAACTTATTATGAACAACTATACTCAGTTAAGGTAGAGAATCCAGAAGAAATAGACAATTCTTGGAAAAATAACCATCTTACAAGACTGGAAAAGGAGGATTTAGAAAGCCTAAACAGGGCAATCACTTCTGAGGAAATTGAATCAGTAATTAAGAAACTCCCCCAAAACAAAAGTCCAGGTCCAGATGGTTTTACAGGTGAATTCTATCAAACATTCCAAGAAGAATTATTACCACTGATTCACAGGCTCTTCCAAACCAAAGAAAAAGACAGGAATCCTCCCTAATTCCTCTTATGAGGCTAATATCACACTCATTCCCAAATATGGCAAAGACACCGCAAAGAAAAAAAACTACAGAACAATCTCATTAACAAACATAGATGCAAAAATCCTCAACAAAATCTTAGCAAACTGAATCCAGCACTACATCAAAAAGATTATACACCGTGCAAGGATGGCTCAACATACACAAATCAATCAACGTCATACACCACATCAACAATAAAAAAGACAAAAACCACATGATTATATCAATTGATGCAGAGGAGGCATTTGACAAAATCCAACACCCATTCATGATGAAAACAGTCAGAAAAATATGACTGGAAGGAGCCTTCCTTAAAATAGTTACAGCTATCTATGAAAATCCCACAGCCAACATTATCCTTAATGACAAAAAAATGAAAGCATTTCCACTAAGGTCAGGAACTGGGCAAGGTTGTCCACTCTCTCTACTCTTTTTCAATATAATCTTAGAAGTTCTAAAAAACAACAATCATACAAGAGAAGGGAATCAAAGCAATCCAAATAGGGAAAGAGGAACTTAAACTATCTCTTTTTGCAGATGATATGATGATATACATCGAAAACCCTCAAGAGTTCACAGTAAAACTCCTAGAAACAATTAACCAATACAGCAAAGTGGCCAATTACAAAGCCAATACACAAAAGACAGTAGTGTTCCCCTATACAAATATTGAAGTAGAGGATAAAGAGATTAAGTAAATAATCCCATTTAAAATAGTATAAAATATCAAGTATGTAGGAATCAACCTTACAATGGAAGTGAAGGACCTATACCAGGAACACTTCAAAACACTTCAGAAAGAAAATGAAGAGGATCTAAGGAAATGGAAGAACATCCCATGCTCATTGTTAGGTAGAGTCAACATAGTCAAAATGACTATCTTACCTAAACTTCTATATATATTTAATGTAATCCCTATCCAAATTCAGACATCATTTTTTAAAGGCTTAGAACAATCAATCATAAAATTTATCTGAACTGCCGAAGACCCAAGATAGCCAAATACATACTGAAAAACAAGAAACTGTTGGCATCTTTACCTAACCTGAAGCTTTACTATAAAGTCATAGTGATCAAAACAGCACAGTACTGGAACAAAGACAGAGCCTCAGACCAATGGGTTAGAATAGTATTTCCAGGGATAAACCCCCAGATATACAGTCAACTAATATTTGACAAAAGAGCCAACAACTTTAAATGGAAAAATGGAACAAAGAAAGTCTCTTCAACAAATGGTGTTGGTACAACTGAAAAACCACCTGTAAGAATTTGAAAATTAATCCATACCTCACACGTTACACAAAAGTCAACTCAAAATGGATTGAAGGCCTTGAAATAAGACCCAAATCTATAAAGTTTATTGAGGAAAAAATAGGCAGAACACTCCAAGACTTATATCAAAAAAATCTTTGAGGATAGAATGCCAATGGCAAGAACTTCAGCATCAAACCTAAACAAATGGGACTACATCAAACTAAAAAGCTTCTGCATGATGAACAAAACGCTACTTAATACTAGAAGACAGTTAATGGATTGGGGAAAAATTTATGCACTTAACACATCAGATAAAGGGCTGATATGCAGGATATACAAAGCACTCAGAAAGCTGAGCCCTCCCAAATCTAACAAAGCCATAGAAAAATTGGGGAGAAGAAATGAATAGACACTTCTTTGAGGAAGACCAAAAGATAGCCAACAGACACATGAAAAGATGCTCACCTTCACTCATCATTAGGGAAATTCAAATTAAAACAACAATGAGGTACCACCTTACACCAGTGAGGATGGCTCACATCAAAAATAATGGGACCAATCTCTTTTGGCAGGGATGTGGTAAGAAAGAAACTCTCATTCTCTCCTGGTGGGAATGCTCCCTGGTCCAAGCCCTATGGAAAACAGAAAGTGCTCAGTAATCTTAGAATAGAGCTGCCATATGACCCAGCAATCGCTCTCCTGGGTATCTATTCCCAAGTTGAAAGGACTTTCACCCCAAAATATGTGTGCACTCCACTATTTATTGCAGCACTCAGTACAATAGCTAAGATTTGGAGCCAACTTCGATGACCAGCAACAGATGATTAGATCATGAAGATGTGGTATTTATACACAATAGAATACTACATAGCAGTTAGAAATTATTATTATTATATTATTATTATTACTATTATCATTATTATTTTCTCTTTTTAAACAGAGCCACACAACTTGAACCATCTTGCTCTGCATCACAATTGAAGGGGGAAATAATGGAGGGTACCAAGACCAAACAGTTATATAAACATTAAGTAGAAATAAAAAGGAGCACCAAATCCAAAGCCATTTACAACATCTGAGAGGACCACCTATACTAGCAGCCTCGGGGGTAACAGAGGGGGATATGGGATACATGCTGGGAACAGGGTGGAGGGAGAACAATATTGGAGATGGAAACTCCCCTGATTCACTAGCACTATGTACCTAAAATATTACTGTGAAAGATTTGTAATACACTTTGATGAAAAACAAATACAAAACAAAAAAACCAAAGCCATTAACTACGAAAAAGACCCCCCAAAAAACATAAAAAACCCAACCAGCAACTACATAAGGTATCTTCTTCTTCTTCTTTTTCTTCTTCTTCTTCTTCTTCTTCTTCTTCTTCTTCTTCTTCTTCTTCTTCTTCTTCTTCTTCTTCTTCTTCTTCTTTTCTTCTTCTTCTTCTTCTTCTTCTTCTTCTTCTTTTCTTCTTCTTCTTTCTTTCTTCTTCTTCTTCTTCTTCTCCTCCTCCTCCTCTTCTTCTTCTTCTTCTTTTCTACTTCTTGTTCTTCTTCTTCTTGTTCTTCTCTTTCTCCTTCTCCTACTCCTCCTCCTCCTCCTCCTCCTCCTTTTCCTCCTCCTCCTCCCCCTTCTTCTTCTTTTGCAAAGGCATAGTAAGTATTGGGGAAGCTAGAAAGGTAATTCCCTTGGCCTAAAAGATTTTGGGTTTCTCCACCCTGGAAGCATATTGTCATTCTTTTTCTCTCCCAAAGGTCTTTTTATGGTGCCATCAGCATTCCACTCAGTTGAGGATTATATAATCAGGCCTTTCTAACTCAATTTCATATTATTTACACAGGTCATAGGATGAAGTCTAGGAACAGTCTTTCTTTATAGTTCTAGAAGTTATGTTCCATCACTGTTGCTGTAATCAAACTTTTATAATTGATGGACTCAGTTTATGTACAGATCCTAGGGCAAAGTCTGGAATAGAGTTTTAAAATTATGATTCCAGAAGTTCTACTCCATCACAGTTGTCACAGTCAGACCTCTGGGATTAGAGATAATGGTTTTTGTACTGATCCTAGCCCAAAGCCTAAGCTAGGATCTTTTTTATTGGTCCTAGTGTAAGTACTGCCCTGTCTTGGTTGTCAATGCCAGTGTTCAGTAGTAGTAATCTTGGTTTTTGCGTAGGTCAAAGGGAATGTGTCTTCTAATTTCATCTTACCATTATGACATTCTGCTCTTGGATCAAGTTATTGCCATTTCCTCTTTGTCAGAATGTCATCTCAAAACCTGTGTAAGTTGGTGCTAGGGAGGTATTAGGAATTTCCCAGGGGAGTTTGGTTCCAAGTGCTGTAACATAGAATGGTGTCAGTTCTTCTCTCTGAGGTCTAGGTCTCAAGACTGGACGATCACTGACAGGTCACATGGAGTCTAAGTTGGGTCCACATGACACATGTTCAGGGTGGGAGGAGCCCTTGTATTAAGAAATGTGTGGATTGTTATCTTTAGTAGATAAGAGCCTGTTTCTATACATAAGTTCCCCCCTATTTTAGTATACATCATGCAAAAAGGAATGGTGCCATACTATATTACTGGTGCCTTTGTAGTAAGAATGTCAGACTACAGAATCTTTATGCCCTGGTTTTGACCTGAGCTTTCATCCCAGACCAGGCATTTTCTTGTATGTTTTCATACCAAACAGAGTCCAAACTGGTGAAGTTAAAGAGAAAAAAATCTATGAATATATACTGAAAGAAAGAAATAAAAATAGATTTAAAAAAAGAAATTAAAGAAAAGAAGTGTTTAAGGGGCTATCTTACATTTGGGAATATATTGACTAGGAGAAATTTTTATAGAGGTATTAAACATATAAAGGAAATATAGGCTTCCCTGTTAAGTATTTTGAGATATTCTTCTGGGAGGTGAAATCCATGACACATTTTCATTAGATGTCGTGGTCTTGTTGAATTTAAGAAGTGATTTGTAGCCATAAGGGATCAGGTAATGTACTTGGGCTGGGGGTTCTTCTGGAGTTGAAATGGTAGCATACAACAGTCCACATTTGGGAGAGTAAGAAGAAGGGCCACAAAGCTTGAGTCAGTAGGAGTGTTGGTTGTAGTTTCTTGCTGAGGCACGAGATGTGGGGCTGAGAGGGTGTTCTTTCGCTTTGGGAGCTGGGTGATGGTTTATTGGGGGTAAAAGAGGATTTCTATGAAAATAATATAAACAAACTATTCACTTGCAGAATTTAAAACTGCATAAAAATCAGTAAAGAGAAGAGTTCTTAAACTAAATGGAATTTAGACAGTGAAATAGAGCAGAGGTTCCCAAAATCAGCTAATCACCAGTTATATTAAGAATATAGGAAAGGGGCCAGGCAGTGGCGCTGAAGGTAAGGTGCCTGCCTTCCCTGCACTAGCCTAGGATGGACCGTGGTTCAATCCCCTGGTTTCCCATATGGTCCCCCAAGCCAGGAGCGACTTCTGAGCACATAGCTAGGAGTAACCCCTGAGCATCACTGGGTGTGGCCCAAAAACCAAAAAAAAAAAAAAAAGAATATAGGAGAGAAAAAAATCTAAAATATACACATCAGTTAGCAGGACTTGTGTGAATTTGAGAAATATATATTTACAAAGTTTACCTTAAATTATTTAAAAAATTAATCTGGTTTAGAAACTATTCAGTTGAGTGTACATAGATTTGAAGTCCAGAGGTTGAAGGGAGAAAAAAAGGTGAGTGATTAAGAGAAAAAAGCAGATAGAAAAAGAAACATAATATCTGTATTATCTGTGTGAGAGAAATGAGAAAGCAATAGAAACAATGCAATAAACCAATTGCAAATGTATTCGAAGAGCCAGAGAGAGGGCATAATGTGAAGGTGCTTGCTTCGCATGTGGCCAGCCCCTTGCATGTGGACATTTGGATAGTCCTCCACTTTCCCCCTATTTCCTGGAATCTTGCATTACCCACAACTTAGGTAGATCTGAAGTGCTAAGTTCAGTGACTTTGAAGAAGCAAAAAACTGATGATCATATTCATATATGGAATATAAAGGAGCAAAACAAAGTCATAGACAATGACCAATGAAAAAAGGAATGAGGTTCTGCTAGCAAAACATTTCTGCTTTGATCCTTAGCTCAGCGTGGGCCACTGGGCATCTTTGGGTATAGCTGAGAGGCCCTTAAAGCAATGTTGGGTGACCCTGGAGGCATAGTGATCATTGCTGGGTGTCCTAGATAATCAATGGTACGACATAACCTGGGTAGCATCAGATAACGAGACCTTTGCCTTGAACTTCTGATCTGGATGGCCAAGAATTACTGGCAGAGTCCCTTAGGCCTCTGAGTATTGCTTGGGTAACCCTTCTCTTCCTCCACAAAGTATATGCTGAGGAAAATTCCCCTGAAAACAAAAAGTTCTCTTGTCAAAATGGTTTAAGGACTGGGGCGATATCTAAGCGTCAGAGTGAATGCACCAGGACTGAGTTCAAACCGGAAACCTGATGGCACTCCTCCACCAATAACAATTGGCTTTGATCCGGGAGCCCTCCTCCCCCCCCCAGTGCAATAAGTTATTTACCCAATAGGCTGTGTACTGTTGAGAATTCCTGAAAGATCATTCCTACCCCAAATAAATTTCACGAAAGGTTTCTGGTGACCTTAACTGGAAATTGCTTATCATTCTGATCTACTGCTAATTTAAAATAATAAACTATTTCCACTATCCAGGAAGAAAAAAATAAATCCTCAACTACAGTGTAGTCTCACCCTAGTCAGGATACACAAGTGTATTTGTTTCCTCAAAATCTTCTCACCATCTGCTTCTCCCTCCTCCTTCTACTTCTATAACCATTCCACATACCCAGTGTGCTATACAAGAAAATACATGGTCTGTATGAAGAATAATTAAGCTATGATTTCTAAATTATATTATCTGTTGCCCAAGCTTTCAGTAATAATTGAAGTCAATAAGAAGACATTTATTTTACTTTTTTCTCTTGTGGGTAGGGGCACATTTAGTGGTATTCTGTTGATTCTGAGTTCAAGGGTCCCTCCAGGTAGTGCTTAAAGGAAGACTGGGTCTTAAGAGATGTTGTCCACATGTAAGGCAAGCACCCTAGCCCTGTACTATCTTACCACCCCAAGAGGACATTTCTTTAGAAAGGACTCTAGAATTGCTATGATATCCATGAAGATAATTTAGATAAAGGAGATGAAGGAATATGAAATTAAAAATTATTATATGGCATTGTCTCTAACAAGAATGAAAACAAGATCATCCATGAAAGCTCCAATTATATGACAAACAATTTAGGAATGACATATTGGGACAAAATGACCAAACTTGAAAAGCATAGACTGTGTATATGTGGCAGAGTAGAAGAGAGGGTGAGGTTCTAGAGAAAGAAATGCCTAGAAGTTAATTGGCATTGTTTTTCTTGCATCAATAATTTAAGAAGCACATGTTTTAAAGGTAGACCATAAATAGGAATTAACATTATATTCTGGTAATTACCATAGACATTTAAAACAAGTAATATAATGCCTTCCAAATTCCTGAAATAAAATAGGGAAGAAGGCAGAAAGCAAAAATAAATAATAAATAAAAAAAACCCTAAATTTTAAAAGGCTCAGCTAATATAGCAGAACTCAGAATATAGCACAATATAGGTCTTTTCACCAGGAAAGACTCCAGTATTAACTTGCACACTGCCAACTCCAATTCAATTCCTGGCACCCCATATGGTTCTCTAAATAATTGCTGAGCACAGAGCCAGGAGTAATACCTGAGCACTGCTGGGTGTACATGACCATATAATCAGTTTTTTAAAATACAGTATTTATGAATAAATAAATAAATAAATAAAAATATTAAGATATATGCATCAAAATGTTGATAGGCCCAACAGACTTTCCTCTCCTTCCTCCTAGACTCTGGGGCATCCTTGGGCACCTGCCCAGGGGGCCAGCGAGGTGGGTACCAGGGAGGAGTTTAAAGGGGACCCAAGGCTTTTCTCAAACCCACCCTGCACAAGAGGGGTGGGTGTGGGGAAGTCGCTGCCAACTTTCCTTCCCACCAGTGTCCATTTTCTAACTACACGGGGACCAGTGCCCCTGCAAGTAAAATATAGTTTAATAGGCTATTACAGGGTTTAATCTATGTTTAATACATACAGAATGTCTATGTTGTATACTTTCTTTCCCCCATGACTTACCATCGTACAAGCTCATTTCTAGTCCTTTACTCCCTCACCCCCACCTCCTATTACCATACATTTAACCCATTTTACCCTCAGTTCTTGGCTCCTCATGAAACAGATCATTATCCCCACTCAAGTCAGCTGTCAACCAGCTCCCAAAGTGAAAAAAAAATAGATCTATTTTCAGTGGCCTCCTATCCTCCACCTTCCTTCACCGTGTACCTGTGTTTGCTACCATACTCAGCTTCTGAGAAGTCCTCACTCAAAGACATTTCCTGATATGGGACTACAGGGAGTCATTTTGCAGACTCCAGAAGGACACATCACAGACCAAAGTGGTGTCTGAGATCAACACCCTCTCCCCACCCAACTATTTCTAAAGACATAAAGGGACATGTATATCTCCTTTGAATATCTTAGAGGCGGGGCCAGGGAGGTGGCACTAGAGGCAAGGTGTCTGCCTTGCAAGAGCTAGCCAAGGAAAGGACTGCAGTTCGATCCCCAGCATCCCATGTGGTCCCCCCAAGCCAGGGGCAATTTCTGAGCGCTTAGCCAGGAGTAACCCCTGAGCATCAAATGGGCGTGGCCCGAAAAACCAAAAAAAAAAAAAAGAATATCTTAGATGCATTCTCTTAATAGCTAGAAATCTTTTTGAATATCCTCTTATATAGTGACAATTTTGCCCACTGTTTCTTTTTTCTTTTTTCTCTTTGTGATCCTTTCAATAAGGAATTCTGATAGAAGAGTCTTTCTGTTTAGAGTTCATGTTAGAACCAAATTATGGGGATTGTTGGACTTGCTCCCTTGGCCCCTAGATGCACCAATAATACCTTGTGGCATTGTTCCTCTTTTGCATAGGCACATTAAAATGGGAAAATATTACATATGCAAACAAGTTCTTATCTAATAGAGATGGGAACACAAATTTTTTAATGCAGTTAGGCCTTATACCCTGAACATTGGCATAATGACTTGGCTCAGACCTCAGAAGAATGGGCATTGCCCATAAACCCCTGTACCATGGTAACCCTCTATAGAAACAACCACAATTGTCTATAACATCACCAGGAAGCAAACTTCTACCAGGGAAGACCCTACTGATGCCCTGGCACTGACTTACTCCAAAGAGTGTTCTCTTAACAGCTAGACGACTTCGCAACAGCAACAACCTGCTAATAGGGCAAGGCTCTCCACATCTAATGGTGAGCTAAAACTAGAGGACGCTCCACATTATCCTGACTTTGATGAAGGAAATGCATAGAAACCAGTATCTTTAACTACAGGAACCTGACACCAACAACAGCAAATGTGCAAAAAATTTCATCAGAACCACAGATAATGACTCAGGTGTTGGACAACCAAACATGCCTGGAGCCCAGAGTTGGTCTTATGCCAGAAAACTTCAGGGGTAAGGTCTCCTTGTATTTAGGCCAAGGCCTTTTTTTTTTTTTTCCATTTCCCCCATATTTCTCTGGGCTTACGCAAACAACAATTTCCACTCTCACACTATTATTATTATATTTTTAAACTCTTATCCTTAAAAAAATAGAAGAGCTTACTAAACTTAAAAAAAAAAAACAAGTAACTGTAGTAAAATGCCTGTCTCAAATACAGGCAGGGGATGGGAAGGAGGGAGGGGTATTGGTGGTGGGAATGATGCACTGGTGAAGGAGGGTGTTCTGTTAATGACTGAATCCTAACTACAATCGTATTTGTAATCATGGTGCTTAAATAGAGTTTATACTAAAAAAATGTTGATAGGCCTTATGGTGGGTTTTAAGTAATTTTTGACATTGTAAGATTAATTTTCTTGAACTATTTTTTTCTATTTTCAGACAACTTATTATTATTATTAAAATGTAAACCTCAAAATTCCTTTCATTCGTTTGAATGAATACTGATCATGAAACTGCTCATGAAAACTAAAAATGACCAGAGCGAGCTTTAGTGAGTGAGATGGGCATTTGCTGTGATTATCCAACTTGTTTCACTAATTTGACTCATTTCCCCAAACAGGATGCACAGGTGGCATTCATTTATTTAGTCACAACACTAATTACTTTTACAATTGTGCTCTTCTCCATTTTTCTCAATATTACCAGTGCATTGGTATGTAGGCAGCATTGGGTGATTGCCTGCTATGTGTGAGCAGAAGGTGTAGGAACTTGCCAGTAAGTCTAGGTCCTCAGCTTTGAGTGTGATCCTGAGAAGGTTGGGAGGACTTATTTGTGATAAATCAGTCCCTTAGCACCAATTATTCTTATTTCCTCTTTTATCTTAGTCACCATAATTAGCCCCACTAGCAACCCAAAACTCTAGCTGGAACATACAAGTCATTTCTTACATATTGCTGCCATGCCTAGAATGTTTTTCCTTGTTCAGTCTCTGTTCTGGAGGCCCCTGATCCCTGGACCTCTGACTTCCCCCTTCTAGAAGCTTCTTCCAAAGTCCAGGACAGCCTTTGACTGTCTCCTTATCTTGTGTTGTCTTGTAACTGCTTGTAATCTGTTTTTCCGAGGGAAGCCTGGCATTCTTGTTGCCAAGGAATGCAAGGTATTTGCCTTCCAGTAGTAAGAGGGCCTGAAAATGACAAGAAATTCAGTGGAGTTAAACACAGAAAAAATCTTTCAGCTGACTCATGTCCAGATCTTCCTTCCAAAATTTCTACCTTTTTTGGACGGGACATCCTGGGGTTTGAAGAGACAGCGTTTGTAAAAGCTTGTTCCTGAGCTTCTAAGTTTCACTGGGCATTTTCTCTCTGGCCATAGGGGAAATGTTATTTGGCAACAGCTCAGTATAAGTGCGTCATCTTCTCTGCCTTCAATCTCATGGATGCTCTTAGCTATCCTGTGTGCTTTTCTCTTAGGCTTCCTTCACATAGTCCCATGCTCTTGGGGGGAAAAAAGCAAACATTGAATTAATTCAACTTATTTTCTATCATGAGCTCAAATATATCACTAGTAAAAGAGAGAGATGTCCAGAAATAATCGAAAATTTGCCTATCTTTTAGTATATGAAAAAGCAATGATCTATTTTTTGCTTTCCAAATTTATACCACAAAGAAAGTATTAAATAAACTTAGGACATGATTTACAGTACATTATGCATAAGTTTTTCAGCGCTCAAAAAATGTTCTCAGGACTGGAGAGATATTCTAGCAAGTAGAACACTTGTCTTTATATGTTGCTAGCCCGAGTTTAATCTCCAACACCCTAGATGGTCTCCCAAGCCTCAACAAAGAGTGATCCCTGATTACAGAGGCTGGAGTAAGCCCCACCAGGCTTACCCCTAAAAAGCAAAATAAAAAAGGAACTGAAATTCTTATACTTCATTCTTCTCTTCAAATTACTTTCTGAGGTTCCTTTAGCCTCTTCTTCATTTACAGTGAATTTAGAGCCCATACTGTGCTTTACATGTCTATGTCCCTATACCCAACCTGAAAACTTATAATCATCTTTCAAGGGGCCAGTTATCATGCAAAGCATTTTATAATTACTTCGCCCATAGTTTGAATATAAATATAATATTGAAAAAGAGGCAAAAGGTGGTGAGTTCTTAAAGCACATGTTCTGTGTCCACCACTGGTATGACCTCAGCACTGCATCTGATTGAGGCTCAATATTTCTTTGGTATCTGGAAAAAAAAACTGATGAAAAAGTAGAGCCCAATTCTTTTGATAGTCAAGACTGACTATATTCATTTTATCATAGAAAGGTGCCATCTTTGAATTTAAGACATATATGTCATAATTAAAAATAGATTTCTCTATTATTAAAAATAGATTACTTAAAGAGTTCTTCCATAGTATAATCAGAATAACACCTTTTATAGGAAGATTGCCACAAAGAGCAGTTAGACCAGAGAAGCGTCTGCTATGAAAGGGACATGCGGGGCCCAGGAGATAGCATGGAGGTAAGGCGCTTGCCTTTCATGAGAAAGGTCATCGGTTCGAATCCCGGTGCCCCATATGGTCCCCCGTGCCTGCCAGGAGCAATTTCTGAGCATAGAGCCAGGAGTAACCCCTGAGCACTGCCGGGTGTGACCCAAAAACCAAAAACCAAAAAAAAAAAAAAAGAAAGGGACATGCATGGCCCCCTTTCATTAACAGTAGTGCAAACTACAATGTAAAAAAAGAAAAGAGAGAAAGAGAGACATATATATCTGTATAGTTATGTAGAATGATATAGATATCTATCTCTTTGTATATACACAGAGAGAGAGTGAAGTAAAATGCCTCTCTCAGTGGCAGGCAGGGGAGGACTGCTGAGAGGGAAGCGAGCATCAGAGAGGGTGAGAGGGAAACTGTTGACATTGGTGGTGGGAAATACACACTGATGATGGTTGTTAAACATTGCTTAATTGTAATTCAATCACAAACAACTTTATCTGTAAAATAAATAACTAAAAAAAAGAATAACACCCTTTATAATACAGGATTTTTCCTTTTTTATTTTCTTTTATTTATTTATTTATTTTACATTTTTATTATGACTGAAGTTTATTACACAGAATTATTTATGGTATATAGTGACAATGAATGAAGGGCATCCCCACTGCCAATGTTGCCCTCCCTCCACTCCTGTTCCCAGTATGTCTCCCATATCTCCCTCCTTTACTCCCCTTTCCCCCCCAGAATACTAGTGTAACTGGTCTCTACTTAACAGCTTGTTGTAGGTTGGATATCTATTCTGTTTGGTGATCCAGTATGGTCATTTTTTATTTACACTACATGTTCATATGACTGGTCCTAATACAGGTTTTTTTGAAGGGAGGCCACACCTGCATTACTCAGGACTTAAGTCTGGCTCTGTGCTTAGGGATTACTCCTGGCAGAGTTCAGGGGGACTATATGGTATGGTGGGTTTTGAGACTTGGTCAGCTGTATGAAGTCAAGTGCTCTACTTAGTGCACTATTACTGCCCCTATACAATCTAAGACTTTTCATCATTATTGACTTTGAAATTATAAAATGTTGCTCTTTATTACTTTACTTACATTTGGAAATGATGGCAACATTTTTTCAGCCCAAACTTCTAATAAAAAGGTTTTGAGACTAAAGCATTATTTTAAAAAGAAAGAGTCACACAGTTGTTCCTTGCAAAGCTTAGAACAATAGCCAGGATATGAAAACAACCCAAATGTTCAATGGCAGCTAAACGTATAAAGTTACCATGTTATATAGGCACAAGAGAATAATAAGAGTCAGAAGAAAAACAGTAAAATTATGCACTTCAATGTGGACAAGATTGGATATATCATGCTGAATGAAATTAGTTACAGGGAAAATACATATCAGATGACCTCACTTATCTTTGGTATATAAACAAATTACTGGATAGATAGAATCAAATGACAACAAAACCTTATCCTTAAATTACAAAGCAAGAGTGCCATTTAGGAGGAGTGGGTGGAAGAATGATGAGGTCTAACACAAGTAACAGAAGAACATTGGTTCTTGGTTTTGGTCTTTGCTACTTTGGTCATAGTGAAGTGAAGTAACTGTATATCAAAATATGTCATAATAATATAACGACATTACCTAAACTATTATAAGATAATACTAACTAAAACCCTAAACAAAGATGTTTCCCTAATTTTCTCTTCCCAGTAATCTCTTTCTATGATATGTAAAAGCCCACTGGATAGTTACTTTTATATACCTTCCCTGATCTTGACCTTCCTCCTCCTGGATGAAGAATTGGTTTGAATAAAGAAAGGAGTT